>RJWJ010006465.1:0-61961 GCA_004363605.1 Indri indri | reverse complement strand
AGACAGCTGCCCAGAATGGCTAAAGCAAAGCTCTTGTTTAAACCACTCTAGACTGTCTCCATTCACAATAACCTAATAAATATGGAGCCAACATATCTCTGTTTACCCCCTCTGTTAAATGATAAACTTACCTTAGAATTTAGAAGTTAACCTTTGAAAGATTTTATAACCATTTGCTCACATAGATAGAATTAGTTAAAGAATCTGTAGAAGCCTTTTGAAAATCTGTTAACCTGAGAGGAATTACCTGCTGTTATGTAAATCTGTTACCCCTGGCAATTATTCACTATTCCCTATAAGTTACCATGTAAGACCTCATTCAGGGCTTTTTGAGACCCACGGAGAAGGTCTAGGCCCCCTGAGGTCCCACTTTGCCTATAATCTTCATAAACTTATAAAACTATATCTTTGTCTGTGTGTATTCCTTTATTTCTTTTATTTTCCATTTTTCTCCATTATTTTCTTATCCCTTGCAACTCTGCCAAAGGGACCTGGTTTTTTGCTGGGAGCTTAGCTACCTCCCCACAATAGAAAGAGACCCACAGCAGGTTTATACATTGGGCTGAAATCAGACATGGATATTAAAATTACTGTGATTAATATTTTCAAGAAAAGATATGACAAGTCAGTAGTTTTTACTAGAGATCTGAAATCTTAACAAAACAGAAAGTCTAGAAGTGAAAAATATTAGAATAAAATTAATAACCCAATGGTTTTATTATCAGCAGATTAGACACAGCTGAAGAGAGGATTAGCAATCAAGAAGACACATCAATAAAAAATATCCAGATTTAAGCATGGAGAGACAAGCATGGGAAATATAGAAAAAGACATAGGAGGCATGAGACATAGTTAAAGAATTAAATGCATGTTATTGAAGGACCAGAAGGAAAGAAGAGAGAGAGTGGAGCAAAGATAACAACCAAGAATTTTCTAAAAGTGATAGAAGCTATAAGTTCAAGAACTGCTTCAAAACCTAAGGAAAAAACCACACCTGGGCAATCAGAATCAGACTTCTGAAAACCAAAGACAGAAAGAATCTTCTAAGTAGACAAAGAGACAGAGAGTAATGTTAGGTCCAGAGCCAAGAGAGCGACACATGAAGCCTCATGTGTAGCAAAATGCTGTTTTATTTTGAGCATCTGGGTGCAGAAGGGTGGAGGCCAAAGAGTGTCCACCCTGAGGGAGGTGAAAGCCTTGGGTTTTATAGAGGGTTTCTCCAGGGGGAATGCATATTTGCGCTAGAACAGCCACTGTAATAAAAATTTTTTTTTAAACAACCAATTTCTGGGACCCCTGTGTTGTTGTTAATCTCTTACTGTGCCTAATTTATAAATTAAACTTTATCGTAGACATATACATATAGAAAAAAAGTGGTGTACGTAGGGTTTGGTACTGTTCACAATTTCAGGGACCAACTGGGGGTCTTGGAACACAGCCCCCAGGGTGGGACCACTCTATCAGCAAACTGCACTCCCTGGTGGTTGTACCCATCCAGTCTCGCTAGCAATGCATGTGAAGATTATATTTTCTGGAAATCACCTGAATTGCAGGGATTCTACATTGTCTAATTACACAAGGGCTTACCTCTCAAATCACTACTGCTCAGAAATGACACAGTATGAAGCCTTAGCATCAACATACTACCAACCTAAAGCTCTTCATATGCGCATTTCAACATTCCTGTAAAGTACCAGAACCCAGTGGCACGTATCAAATTTTAAGACGAATTAGCATTATTATTATTTTTAAGTGCATTTAAATTCTCGAAGAGTGCCCTTCCATTCAGATCCCTGAGCCCATCCATCACCAATATCTCTAAGTGTGCACTTCATTTTTTCTGAAACTGAAATATCACTGCACAAAGCAGCAGCTGTCATATCAAAATATTTCAGTGATATGATAATTTGTATTTAAAATTCCCTAGGATACAGTGAAAAAGTCATAAAAATCTAAAGTCAGTTGAAGAAAAGGAAGCAAGGGATTTCAGAGCCCCCTGAGTCATGCCTGCCAAAGCCCCACTAGGACACCTGCAAAATGCTCATGCAAAATGGAGTGTGCAGGATGCAAAGCCCCCTGTGTCTGATTGGCAGAGAAAGTTCAGTGTGTGGACAACTGTGAACTAGTTAACCAAGTACTTGGGCACTATTAAAAATACCCAAAGTACTTGGATATTTTAGGTGCTCATTTGAATTCTGCCCATATTATGCAATGAATGTTTATGTAACTAATGTTAATTGACCACCTACTATGTACCAGGAACACGCTGAGTGCTGTGAGTAAATGACAGCTCCATCAACATAGCTGACATTTATTAAGCATTAACTATATGCCAGCATCTTTGTTAAGTGCATTTCTTGCCCTTCTATGATCTCCTTACGAAGTGCCTATTACAATCATCCTCATTTCATGAATTCAAAATCTTCAGGTAAAGCCAGTTTAAGTAACTGTTCAAGATCACATAGCTAATATGTGCTGAAGCTGGAACATGAACCAAACAAAACCTGTTGGATTCCAGAGCTCTCCAACCACAAGGCTCTACGTTGTCCTAGGAAGACGGGTGCATCACAGAGCCTGCAGCCTAGTTAGGCAGAGACACACAGAGACGGTGAGGAGACAGGACATTCTACCTAGCTCTCGAAGTGAGCAGGAATTTGAGGGATGGAAGAGAGAAGGAAGAACATTCTGGGCAGAAGTAATAGCACTGCAAAGGCACATGGGTGTGAAGGAATGTATGCATTTGTGGGAAAGGCTGTATCCACGTGAATAAAAAGTAGACAGTATAAGGAGGAAATAAGTAAAAAGTAAAAGTGGCTTTAGGGAGGTCAGCAGGGCCAGCTCACGGATGGCTCTGCAGCTCAAGCTGCAGAGCTCCAGCTTTTCACCTCCAGCCATGGAGAGCCACAAACAGGTTTGAAAACAGAGGTGCGATTTCGTTAATGTGAGAGTTTACAAAACCTGCTTTAATCTATGCAGAGATATAGTTGGAATTCCTGCCCTGCTCCCTGGGAATACATCAAAGACCACCTTCCTCACATACACATGGCCCAGTTTCAGGTTGATGCTAAGATCTAAAGCCTCAGGGATTTGAATAGACCTTTTTAAGCCTTAGAGTAATGGAAGTAGGTCCCCGAGCAGCCTCCTTTAGTTCCATTCCTGGAAACACGGAGCGTTTTGGTAAACAGCTGCCTGCTGCCAAGCAGGGTCAGGAGTGCAGGGCTGACGTGGGTCTGAACCCTTCAGTCCCCGGGGCAGAAGCCAAGAGAGCTGGGGAGCAGCCAGCCTGACACTTGCACTGAAGTTACAGGGCCAGTTTTAGGAGCTCAAACTTGGGACAAGTCCTTTGATCAGTCTCAGGTATAATATCCCATGAGTATGCCACCGCGTGAGGCTATTTCAGCCCTGAAAGAGAATTCTTCTGGTGAAAAGGAAATTTTTAGATTTCTCATAAACAGCTAACTTGTATAAGGAGACATGAGGAGCTAAAATTAAACTGCCTCAATTATCTGGCTTCTAGATTGATTTATGAAACTCATAGAGGACTTTGTGAAAATTGCTAACAGCCATGGGAAAGAGTCTTTGCAAGTCTCTGTAGGCAGCAATATCTTGGGTAGGTCGCCCCAGGCTTCTAGCCTCGGGGCCAAGCAGCTTGGCCCTGCTGGGCAGGTCTTGGGGTGAGGTGTCCAGAGGAAACAAATTGGGATCTGATTCCTGGGGAAGAGGTAATCTCTGTGCTCTCCCAGTGGGCAAAATAATTTCCTCCATAATCAAGATCCAGTCTTGCCTCTTTGCAGGGATGCTGGCCTTACTTTTTCCTCAGTGCCCTACAGCTCCTTCCTGCTCAGGCATGGTCAGACACGCTGCAGAAACTATTAAGAGGGAGCCCACCTTGCGCAAGACGTGCAAGGGTTCACCCATGCCTGGCTGAACTATCCCCTAGTTGGAGACAGCCCCAAGTGTCCATTGACAAGAAAAAAGACCACACAACCTACATTAAAATGCAAGATACAGAGGGACATGGATACATCTCAGAAACTCAAGGTTGCCAGACACAGTGGCTCACGCCTGTAATCCCAGCACTTTGGGAGGCTGAAACTGGAGGATCACTTACTGCCAGGAGCTCAAAAGCAGCCTGGGCAACAGAGAGAGACCTCATCTCTACTTTTTTTTTTTTTTTAATTAGCTCGGTGTGGTGGTGCACGCCTATAGTCCCAGCTATTCGGGAGGCCGAGGTGGGAGTATCTTGAACCCAGGAGTTGGAGGCTACTTTGAGCTATGATCACGACACTGCACTCCAACCTGGGAGACAGTAAGACTCTGTCTCAAAAATTAAAAAAAAAAAATTAATAAAACCTCACACATAATGTTGAATTAGAATAAGGTAAATTACAAAATGATTCCTAGAGCTTGGCACTATTTATTTAATACTTTGTCTTATTTGTGGGTTCCTACTGTAAAAGCAAAAGCATAAAAACATACATGGGAAGGATATATGCTGCCTTCTGTTTAGAAGTTAGTTCTCTCTGGGAGGAGGATACCAGGGAGGGGCACTAAGGAGCTTCCACTCTAACTGTGATATTTTATTTGAAAAACAAATTATGAAGAGATTTGAAAGGAATAGAGAGATTAAGGTTTGACAAAACTGAGTGGCAAGTGCACGAGTGCTCATTACATTAGTCTCTGTGCTTCTCTCGGTGTGTCATTCTTAATTAAATAAATAAAATTTAAAAAAAAAATATTTTTTCAGAAAGGGTGATTAGGTCTCTTCTTCCTGCTAAGGGTCAGAAGTTAGGCTAAGGCTGGCTTGCTGCTCCGACTCAGCAGGAGGTCTGGGCTGCCATGTTATTTCAGCAAGTCACAGACGCCACAACTCTGGGGCTGGCTTCTCGGTGATTCTCTTGGTGGCTGCTGTGGCTGCAGCCGCTCCCAGCACGCAACCACATGCTCAAACAGCGGCCTTGCACCCACGAGGAGAGCGGCAGGGGAGAGAGTGAGTGCTTTCTGTGTGTTGGGCAGCAAAGTCTTTCCCAGAATTCTCTGTCATTGCCCAGAACGGATCACATGATCACATGATGACCTCCCCTTCCACGGGGGCCAGAAGTTTTGACAGCTGGGCCACGGGGTGGGCAACAGGCTCGGTAAGAAGGTAGAATGGGGAGCAATGGATTTGGGGTGGGCAAAAAAGAGGGTATGCCACATGTGGGAAGAGGAGGGGCTGGCAAGAGGCTGAGATCCCAAAGGAGCAGGTCCTCGGTGACATGCGTGTAAGGGGACATCACACCCACGGGGCCCAGAGGGAAAATTGAGCTGATAGCCTTGGGTGTAAAGAAGAAAATCAGTAGCCACAGGTTTTATCATTTCACAGACCAGTGCTATAAAAAATGGTAAGTGCTGACATCTGCTATGGTCTGAGTGTGTCTGAGTGTGGGCTGTATGTTTGTGTCCCCACAAATTCATGTTAAAATCCTGACCCACAGGGTGATGGTGTTAGGTGGTGGAGCCTTTGGGAGGTGATTAGGTCATGAGGGTGGAACCTTCACAAATGGGATTAGTGCCCTTCTAAAGGAGGCCTGAGAGAGATCACTTGGTCCTTCCATGGAGAAAGGCACCAGCTGCAAACCATAAAGCAGACCTTCACCAGACACGGAATCTGCCCACACCTTGATCTTGGACTTGCCAGCCTCCAGAACTGTGAGAAACAAATTTCTGTTTATAAGCTACCCTGTTTATGCTATTTTGCTATTGCAGCCCAAAGAGACTAAGACAGCCACTCTTGGGGTGGGGGATACCAAGTGAAATCATTAGCAGAAAAAAAAATAAAAATAAAAAACAACTACTCTCTATGTACACACCATTTCTAACCAGGGAGGATATGTTTTACATCAAGAAATGAGGTGCAGCTGGGTGCAGTGGCACTTGCCTGTAGTCCCAGCTGCTCAGGAGGCCGAGGTAGGAAGATCACTGAGCCCAGGAGCTCGAGACCAGCCTGAGCAAGATAGAGAGACAACCCTACCCCCAGTCTCAAAAAACAGAAAAACAAATTAGGTAGAACACAGTGAAAAAGAAAGGCATGTTCTTCCACCGAACAGATTTAAGCTTATGGAGGAGCCACTCACGGACTCTTTTTGCCATGTGATGGTAAAAGCTTTGCCACTTACTGTTCTTATCCATGACCGAACACTGGGAAGGGTCACGAGTGGTCTGGTATTGTGGGATCAAGGCTTTAAGTAAACAAAGAGGCCAGGTTGGGTGCTGGAAAGGTAAACTGGATCAAGGCCCTGAGGGGCCTTTCGTGCCAAGTCAAGAGAATCTCAAGCTCAGCCCAAAGGGATATTTTCTATGAAGATTTTCCTGGTACTTTCTTTCTCCCACCCCTCAGCATCACCCCTTGCCAGCCTCTAGGACCTCTCTTAGGATCCTCTTGCCACAGCCCAGACTTCAGCTGAGTGATGTTGCATTATCTGCTGATTCATCTGCCTCTCTTATCCCTTGCGCCTCCTGGAGAGATGCAGACTGGTGTCCTGTCCATCTCGTATCCCCCGCATCTAACCCAGAAGCACGGAGGGTGGGAACAACTGTTTGATGGACGAATCAGTTAATCAATACATGAAAACATGGGCAAATTAGGGGGATGGATAAGGCAACCTATAACGTGTAGCTTAGCATTTAAAGGAATGGACTGGTCATCATGAGGGGGTTTCAAGTGCCCAAGTCTGAATTCTGACTCTGTTTCTGTCCTGCTGTGTGACCTTGGGCAAATTACTTAACATGTCTGTGCCTCAGTTTACTTGTCTGTAAAATGAGAGTAATGACACCCACAGGGTTACTACAAGAATTAAGAGAATTTATGCAAGTAAACCACAATACTCTACTCAATAATGTTTAGCTACTTTTAATGTTATTATGATGTCCAGTCCCATTCTAAGCAACACAAGCATACAAGTTAGTGACCACATTAAACTCCCACAGTCGAAACCCACTTAGTCCTTGGGCTCCAAGCCCTACATCCCCACCACCGGGCCACCTTCTCTTGAGGCACCAGTGACCTAGATCATTGTGGATGGAATGTCTTCACTTTTCTACAGACGACCTTCGAAACTGTCCTTTCCAGACTACACCTAGAGCGTAGTGAAAGGGTTGCAGGCCTGCGGGGAAAGCTGCCACAAGATTCGCTTCCACCAGTAGCCAGGACCTTATGAAGGCAGCTCTTGTTCTTCGCAGCAGCTGGCACAGTTGAGCAATTGCCATGTGCTGGACCGGGGGTTGGCAAACTACGGCCCATGGGCCAAATCGAGCACAGCCTGCTTTTGTGGTATCTATGAACTAAGAGTAGTTTCTAAATTTCCAAATACTTAAAAAAAATCAAAAGAAGCATTTCATGACACATGAACATTATGTAAAATTAAATTTCCATGAATGAGGTTTTATTGGAACACAGCCACGCTCCTTCATTTGTGTATTATCTATGGCTGTTTTAGCGGCCATGAGCTTAAGTGATTTCCTGGCTGACCCTTTATAGAAAAAGCTTGTTGACCCCTGTGCCAGCTGCTCCCACCTCACTCGGTCTTTGTACGAACTGCATGCGGCAGAGTGCACCTACTGACCTCACTGGCAGTTAGGAAACAGACACTTAAAGGGGGCAGGTAACTTACAACAGGTCACGCACACAGTAGGTGTCAGAGATAGAATATGAGAGCTGGACATTCACAAAAACGTGTGATAATTTCCCCCTTCAGTTGAATTTTTCCTAAAATCATCAGTCTTGCTCACTCCTCTCAAAGAAAAAGAATTGACTCTAGCTATTAGTAGAACCAAAATTAAGTGGCGAAGGGAGGATGCTTTCGGGACAGTTGAATAAAGTGGATGGTGGGGGTGGCAGGTATAGGGCCCACCTGCTCCAGACAGATGCTGGGGAGTGGAGGGGTGGTCACAGCAGCAGACAGCCAAGCAGCACTCTGAGGGCCCCTTGCTCAGGGCGTGGGCCTGTGACGCTCTGGGGCCAGGAGGCTCTGGGTGAATGGCAGAAATCCATGCTACTGGGAAGAATCCAAGAGATGTCAGAAGGAAGGCCAGGTCGGGGTGGACAGGGTAATTCCTGCCCAGGGTCTTGTCTCTCCCTCGAAGCTGTTTTGTCCCTGCATTCTAGCACTGCATCCCTGAGATGGTTCCTCTCAATGTCTGACTTAGGCCAAGCAAATTAGACACAGGACTTGGGAACACCCATATATTAATATGATGGGGAAGAGACCATTCCAGAAGACAGGACTCCTTTCCAGAGTGGAGAAATGGCAGTGTGCATGGGTGAGCCCTTCTGTAATGTAACGTCGACTCTGCTAGAAGCTCTATGTGCATTATCTCATTAACCGAATCTGTCGAATGGGCCAATGGAACAGGGCTGGCCCATTTTTCCCAGTATTCCTCCTCCTTCCTCCTTAGCAATGCGGCTCCAGTTTTATGTGGGCACATGGCTGCTAGAATAAAGACTACATGCCCCAGAATCCTTTGTTGTTAGGTAAGGCCATGTGATCAATTTTGTCCAAAGGTCTGCAGGCCTCATGTTTCTGTGACTTCCAGGAAATGTCCTTTAAAAAGATGGGGAGAAGCTCACTGACATCTTTACTCCTTCCTGCTGCTGGAAATAGGATGTGATGGCTGGAGTTTAGCAGCTATTTTGGGCCATGAGGTGAAAGCTTCCTGCTAAGGGTGGAGCAGCAGGAGACAAGGGGCCTGGATCCCTAATGATTGTGAAACCACCCAAACAGCCTTCGACTGCTTACCCGTAGACTTTTACGCAAGAGAGAAATAAACTTTTATCTTGTTTAAGACACTGTTACTTTGGCTTTTCTTGTACTCATAGCCAAACTGAACTTTAACTCATACAATGCTAGAAACAGAGGCTCAGAGAGGTCATGTGACTTACCCAAGGTCACACAGCTACTAAGTAGCAGAACTAGGATTTAAAAACAGATCTGCCTGAATTCAAAGCCTGTCCTACTTTTAATAATAATGATGTCTTAATGACAGCTGCCATTCACTGAGTGCCTACACATCTGACTGGATTTGAACCAAAGTACTGGTACAAGCACAATGTATAAGCTAGAGCGAGCTATTAACATTTAACCTCTGAACTTCAAATTTCTCATCTGTAAATGGACTCAGACAGAGGTTTGCTGAGAGAATTAAATGAGATCATGGATGCAAAGTGTTAAGTATGATATCTGGCACAGAGCAGGTTTCTAATAGATAACCTCCAAGTTATTTCTGGATCCTCAGTGCCCTACGATAGGTTGGGCACATGACAGGCACCTAAGCAATGCACCCTGCATGCATGTCAGTGACTGCTAGCTGATCTTGAGAGAAACAAACAGAGATGAGTAAATTGAGTCAATCAGTGAACGTTTATGGGGCACTTATGTGTGCCACAGCACCCAGGGTGCTGTGAGGGAGACACAATTCTTGGTAGACTAGAAGCTCACAGTTAAGTGCTGGAGCCCCCAGCAAGTCAAGGGTGCTGTGGGAGGGAACATAGGGTAAGTGCACAGGGTAAGAAGTCAGGACCATATCCCTCGTGCAAATTAGAACAGGGTTCTGAAGGCCACACATGCAACCTGGGGCAACCACAGGACAGAAATCAGATGCGTTTAGAGTCCCAGCACTCTTGCCACTGATGTCGTAAGGATGGATCCCAGAGATTTCTGCCAGCTGGCCATGGTGATCGGATGTCCTTGGTGGGATTTTGGCAAGCTAGGATGGAAGGGGAAGGTTTTGGGAGGCACCACGGGGGAAAGCCCCCTTTGGCAGAGGGTGTAGTTCCAGGGAAAATGTTAAATGACGCTGGCCTGGTCATCAACTGGTGGGAGAATTGAAATCACATGCCCCTAGCAAATAAAAACCACCAAACTGGGTTATTCCTCTCCTAAATCATATCACCTAAAGGCACAGAAGTGCTAGCGTTGAGAGGCAATGGGAAGCACGCAGAATTTGGAGTCTAAAGACTTATGTTCTGAGCTAAAGACTTATGTTCTGAGCTCGGATTCTTCCATGTGCTAGCTGGGAGACTTTACTCAAGTCAGGGAATTGCAGTTTTGGTTTCTCCATTTATTAAATGGGGTTAATTAAATACTCAACTTGCTTTTGTGAGGATTATGTAAAATAATATATGGGAAAACACAAATGATGGTTTTGCCATCAGGACTTTGTCATCAAACTGACCACTCTGGGCTTCTGTTTCCTCCTCTGGGAAATGTAAAAGGTGTCAGGAAGATTACATCAAAGACATTCAAAGCAGCCCCGTGAAAAGCAGCAGACACCACTCTCATCATTAATAACAATCAGCTTTCCAACATCTGGGCTCAAGACTGCTAAGTGTCCCCACGCCAGGTGCATTTGCAAATGCTCTTGCAAGAAGCTGCACTTCACATCCCTGGGTCTGCTCTAGCAGAGACTTGTCTTCTTGGTCTGCCCTCAGCTCTCCCCACAGATGCAACCAGCAAAGAGAAAAGGGAGCTTCCGTAGCGGGCAGCTCATGCAGATGGGCCATTTGTTGAATGGGATGGGGTGATCTCCAGCTCTCACAAAATGATTCTTTAATAAGAGGGCTTTCAAGACACTATCTTGAAGATTCTTGCTTCCTTATTTCATACCTTTAGTTTTCATACTATCACCAGGCTGAAAAGTGTGGCCAGTGAAATATTAGATCATCGGAAGCGAGGGTGCTCATGTGGAAGCCACCAAGTCAAATCCCATGGAATGTACTTTTCCCAATTCCCACCTTTTTATTATCCTCAGAAATCGTAAAACCTAGAACCAATCTCGATGTGCATTTAAAACAACAAATAAGTCCTCTCGGGCCTGACCGGGTGAAGTTCCTTTGAGGGGTTCAAGTCCAGTAGCTGTCTGGCTGCAGACTAAATACAGTGCATGTGAACTTACAGGTCCACATGCGTCCAGATGTTTAAACGGGCAGGAGGAGAGGAAATGGTGGAGAGAAAATAAAGGGTCAATGGACCCACCATGTACTAGGAGTCTCTTGGTGCTCCCATTTAATTCTCAGAGCCCCCTGAAATGGCATTAATAAACCCACTTTATAGTAATGATAATAACAACAATAATCACAATAATGGAGTCACTGTGATCGTTGCTGATATTTACTGAGCCCTGGCCATACGCCAGGCACGTGCTCAGACCTTCACATGCGTTATCTGATTTAGCCTCACGTAGCCCTAAGTACTAAGGTCCGCCACCATCCCCATTTCACAGATTGAAAGATACACCTGTACTAAATGGAAAAGCCACATTCAAGTGCCCGCGCTCAGCCACTACACAGCGGCATCAAGTGATGGGCCAAGGTGGTAGGAGACCTCGCCCGGGACACACGGCTGGAAGTGGCTCAGCAGGGACTCGAACCCAGGTTTGCCTGACTGCAGAAACTGCACCCTCTCAGTAGACCAGGGCATTCTGAGAGTCCCCGGCAGCCAATGCTGCTCTCTCTTGCGCCTCCAAGCAGCTCTGGAGTGGGATGAAGAAGAAAGCTGAGCTCTCCACGATGCCGACTCGGGCAAAGTCCTACTTGACTGGAACACGGCCCTGGTGGTGAGTTTAAGCTTCACTGTAGGTGTCTCGGGAAGCCGCTGGAGGAGTGTGAGCCAGAAAGTGACACGTTCTTATTAAAGGTTTTTAAAAATCACTTGGGATGCTCTGGAGAGAACAGACTGACAGAGTGGGAGCAGGATTGTTCATTACATAATGTAAAGTTTCTAATTGCACAGAGAGGTTTTCCTTGCAAGAAAATTTACACCTTCGGATAAAGCTAAAATCCCTCTTGACTACTGCCCCATTCCATGCGACTTCCTATGCGGTCCACAGGAAGCCCTGTGTCCAGGGGCTGACGGTACTCACACCCGAGTGGTGCTGCGAGGACGAAGACAATCGGGGTGGCGTCTGGACCCCCAGGGCAGCGCCCGGCAAGCCGCCCAGGGGGAATGACGCACGCTCGGCCAGCTCTCAGGCAGGGCGGAAACCTCTGCGGCGCGCCTGTCTTAGACAGACGGGAGCACAGAGGCGCAGGGACGCTCGTCCCGGCGCTTCAGGGACCAAGCAGGAGAGCGGGGAGCGGACAGGACCGAGGCAGACAGGCCGGGCCGTGCGGATAAAGATGGGCTCGTCGGTGCCTAATAACAGAAGGCGATGCCTGGCGCTGACTGTGTGTCGGGTTCTGAGCCCCGGTTTCCATTAACTTTGGTAAATCTCACCGCACCGCGAGGCCGCTGCGGTCGGTTCTCGCTGTTCGCAGCCGCTGTGCTCTATAATGCAAAGGCTCCGTGAACGCTGTCTCAGCAAACACTGAATCATCGCTCCTGCGAGAAATAAAGGGTTAGGGACTTACGAGTCTCTGTTCACATTTTGTCCACCAATATCCGTCACCTGGTTGCATGTATGTTTCTGCTTAAACACACCCTACCTAATATACATTGTTGATTCATTAACACTGAGCTCACAGCCCTGCAACTCCTGCGGCTTATCTAACGTGTTTTCCCTGTAAGGCACATCGCAGCCTTCATTCACTTAGGGGCATTTGACAGAGCTTCAGCACCGGGCTCAGGGGCCATTTTACACAGTGAAACCACCCACAAAAAGCACAGTAATGAGAAAAATGTGGCACTGAATAAGCCGAAAAAAGGATGCTTGTTCACAGCGTGAGAGAGAAAACAAGAAAGCAGAGTGTCGCCTTGTGCCGCTTCACTTGGGAACATGCAGATCGGGGGACTCAAGCGTCTTGTGCATGCCCATGAATGACCTTGAAATCACAAGTATTGGTTTAGGGGTTACATATAAATTTTAGCAAGCAAGTGAATTTGCAACTACAGAGTTCATGAATAAGAAGCGTTGACTGTACTGTTACATCCCTGTTTTACAGAAGGAAAAACCGAAGCACAGAAAGGTGAAGTGTTCCACCTCAGGTCTCACAGCCGGTGAGTGTCAGAGCCAGGGTTATGAACTCAGGCACTCACTCGACTCCCCACGGCACTGCCCTCTAGCCTCCTGTGCCACTCGGTGGGTGCAAGGAGCAGTAGACTGAAGGCTGACCATCTTTGCACGAGGCACGCATGTTTGCTGTGGGCAGAACTAGTGCAAAATGGGGAGAATCAGAGCTCCCCTGTCGTGGGACCGCATTTAAGGAAGGTGATGCATGCGACATGCATAGCACACAGTCATTGCTTGACAGTCCCCCCCAACACACAGAGAAAAGGGAAAAGTGTCAGAAAACCCCTGCAGAGCACACGCAGGGCATTTGGCCTGAGAACAGATGCTGTGTTACGCATCTTTGAACACTTAGCCCAAAGAAATCCAACTAGAAACTCACCAGACATACAGGATACCATAAGTTCAATGTAAAATATCCTGACTAACCACAGAGACGCCAATAAATATTTTCAAATTCTTTGATCTATTATACATTTTGAAGCTCTGTAAAACACATCCGTAAAAATTGCAAAACCACCATAAAGCAAAAGAGATAATTTTTTTTTTTTTAGTGGATCCAAATGATCAGAAAAAATGTTTGGAAGTTTATTCATTTAGAAAACTCTATCAATGGGTGAGACACCAATTAATTGCTAAGATACAGAATCCAAGAATGCACTGTGTTCAGTGAGATGTCATCACGTCAGTATGGTGCTTTGCTAATTGAATGTATAATTTGAACAAATTCAAAAAGAGAATGTCACACTTGAACAGGTTAAGAAAGAACACAGACTAAAATATGGAAAGAGTCAAGCAATCAAGATGATGTTTTAAAAGTGATTGGGAACAATAGACACATTATGCTGCTAAGTATTAAAAAAACTCACCACCCCTGGTGAATTACAAAGGTCAAAAAGAGTTAGAGGCCAGGTGAAAAAGGCCTTCGAAGGCTTTGAGTCAGGAATGAAAATTGGTTGGTGGCACAGAGAGAGTGGGGAAGCCTTGAACGTGCCCCAGGGCCCTGAGAGAGAGGCCGCTGGTGCATCGCATGGATGTGCCAGGCAGGTGGCCCCCCAGACAGAAAACTAACAGACCCAAAGCAAGTAAGGAAAAAAGATCCGTTTACCTATGTTGGTGGTAACTCAGTTTTAAACTGAGCTAGAAGCCGTTGAGTTTCTGAAATGCCTGTAGAACATCTGTCTCCTGTGGGGCTGAGTTTTGTCGTTAGTGAATCCTAGGGAAAAATAGTTTCTGCTCTCAGTACTTTTCTACTTCTCCTTCTTAGTGATAATAATAATGGCTGACACTTGCTGAATGCTTGCCATGGGCCTTGTGTCACGCCGACCACTTGGCGTATCCTGTCTTGCTTAACCATCATAACCATCTCAAAGTTCAATGATTCCAGTTTTGCAGATGAGGAAACCGAGTCTCAGAGAGGTCAAGTCCATTTCCCAAACCACAGTCAATGACTAATAGTGTCTGGATTTGAAACCAAATCTGTCTGTTCCAAATCCTGAATTTTCAAATATCTTACTAAACTGTTTCTCAACCATAATATTGTTTTGAAAAGATGAAAAGGCTTGCTGAATGTGAAAATAAATCCTCTGAGGTCATCATAAACGCAAGGGATTTGTACACCTCCTTTAAAGATGGTTTGTGTGCCAGCCACAGGGGCTCTGCCCTGTGCGATGTGATTCCAGTTCCAGACCCCCTTGTCAGTGGCCCTTGGGACGTCACAGGACAACAAAAGAAAGGCAACAAAAAGCCCAACTAACATAATATTAGGAGATTATATTGACTTCTTGATGCCCAGGACAAATCATAGGCATCTTGCTGTTCCTTCCAGAGTGAACATTCTGAGCAAGACTATGTAAGAAAGAGGAAACTCCCATTCCCGTTGCAGCTGAGCACAATCCGTTCCAGCCCCTGCCACCTCCCACATCAGAATAGCTGGGGGTGTTATCAGAGAGCATGACTCTTTGCAGCCTGCCCCCTTAATTTCAGGATGCTCGTCCTGAGAAAACCTCGTCACCCTTCCCCTGCTAACCCATAAGCAGGCCAGGAAGGGCCACGTCCAGCCTGCCTCTGTCCTTCCACATCCTCTTGGGACAGTCTGGGAGAAACCCCAAATCTCTGATGTGGGAGTGTAAAAATGAAATGTATTGTCTTAACGGCCAGCATCAGGAGTTTCTCTCGGGGAAGGAACTGTCATCGGGAAAATGCCTCGTGGGGAAGATGAGGCCAGGGGGCATGTGTCAGCAGTACCGAGGTGGCAAACAGGTGATTAGGGAATCGGCTATCAGAACCGAACGGAAATGGGGCTGGCAGGGTGCGAGAAAGAGGGAGCGGGAGGAGCGAGAAGGAGATCAACGGAAGCTGGGACCAGAACTGTAGAAATTGCTATGGGCCGTTAGGACGAGGGACAGGCAGAATTTTTACTGTTCGAGTGTGCGCGCGCATGCGTCCGCAACTCCGAAGGCTTCCCCCCAAGCCAATGCGTGCATCTGAGTTTTATTTGGTGGGAATTATGAAAAAGGTCTGGGTTTTCCTTTTGGGTTGATTGGCCATGAAATGGGGGCAACCTGAGCAGGGTAGGGAGGTGCCCACCATGTGGACTCGTGAGAGCAGGAGCTGGAGGTCGGTGTGAACGAGGCAAGGAAACCACTCGCTCTCTCACGTGTCCAGAAGCTTGGGCAGAGCTCACTGGGGCGCTGTAGGGTCTCTGGCTTTTTTTTTTTTTTTTTTTTTGAGATAGGGTCTCACTCTGTTGCCCAGACTAGAGTGCAGTGGAGCCATCACAACTCACTGCAACCTCAAACTCCTGGGCTCAAGCAATCCTCCTGCCTCAGCCTCCCAAAGTGCTAGGATTACAGGTGTGAGCCCCTATGCCCAGACAATTTCTGGTGATTTTATCCAGAGCTACACAGGTCTGGAGGCCTCAGCTGATTACTGGGGATCCACACAGAGACATTCTAGTTCAAAAGGAGCACCGGTATCACTGAAGATAACACCATAGGGTTTACAAAGTGTGTGCCATGTGCCAGGCCCCATCCTAAGCAATTGACATGCCTGAATTCATTTACTCTCAGCAAGCCTTTTGAGAAGGTACTATTAATTTCTTCATTATATACATGAGGAAACTGTGGCACAGAGAGGTTGCATGACTTGCCCAAGAGGTTGCACAGCTGAGGAGTGATGGCAGGTGGGGACGCAACCAGCGGGCTCCAGGGACCTTACTCCTCAATAAGAAAATGCGGAGCAAAAGAGGGAGGCTTGTCCCAGAGGCACTTCCGACTTCAGGTCCCCGCATTTCATGTGGAAGTCAGAATGGCCTCGATTCTGATTACAGAGTTACAGAAACCCACAGGCTGGTTTCTGGAAATGCAGAGATTAAAGATGGTCTCAGTCCATTTTGTGTTGAGGCTGGACAACTTATAAAGAATAGAGGTGTATTGGCTCATGTTCTGCAGGCTGTACAAGAAGCACAGACCGAGCTGCTTCTGGGAGGGCCTCAGGCTGCTTCCACTCACGGTGGAAGGAGAAGGGGAACTCCGTGTGAGGTCCCGCGATGAGGCAGGAAGCAAGAGAGACAGGAGGTGCCAGGGTCTTTTCAACAACCAATTACAGTGGGAGCTAAGGGTGAGAACTCACTCTGAGAAAATGGCACCAAGCCCCTCCACAGCCCAAACACGTCCCGCTGGGCCCCCGCTCCAACACTTTGGTTCACATTTCAACATGAGTCCCAGCAGGCCCAAACAAACCATATCCCAGCCATGGCAAGGACATAGGCTGTGCCTCTAGCAGCCCAGAGTTTAATGGGGAGTCAGACACATGGCCAGTGATCACTCCACAGTAGGATGAATATTTCACAGAGACCAATGGATGAGGCTGTGCTGTGACGTCCCCAGATCATCACCTACTAACTTTGCTGGAGAGGTCAGAGCAGGCCTCACAGAAGAGGGACTACGTGGACTGAGGGTCTTCTATAGGGCTGGAACTATGCTAGAAATAAGTAAATTAGCAAATTTACTTAATTTAACCTTCAAAGTAACCTGGCGAAACAGGTGAATTTTCAGCATTGATCCTCCGTGCAATTTCCACCACATTATGTTCCCGGTTTGAAGAACCCAGAAATGTGTTGGTGAATCCTTTAGCCATATTCAGCTCAGGCTGTGATAACAAAATACCATAGACTGGGTGGATCAAGCAGCTTAAATTTATTTTCTCACCGTTCTGAAGGCCGAAAGTCCAAGATCGACACAGATTTAATTCCTGGCGAGGGCCTGCTTTCTGGCTGTCTGATGTCTGCCTTCTCTCTGTTGTCCCCACCCGGTGCAGGGAGAGCAAGCAAGACCTCCAGGGCCTCCTCTTACAAGGCCACTAACCCATCATGAAGGCCCCACCCTCATGACCTCATCTAACCCTAATCACCTCCCAAAGGCCCCAGCTCCAAATACCATCACATTGAGGGTTAGGGCTTCAACATATGCAGTTGCGGGTGTACAAACATTCAGTCCACGACATCTTTCTTCTCAAATCTCCCTAGTTTCTGGTGGCTTCCAGACCATTAGCATAGTGGTTAGGAGCTCAGGCTCCAGACTCTCACCTTTGTGGGTGTAAATCCAGACTCTCCACCTGATAAGTGCATAGTATTTTACAGTTAGGGGTTTCACTGGCCAGATCTGACCCATAGCCCGTTTTTATAAGTCAGATGTTGCTGGAATACCGCCAGAGCCGTTCGTGCGCATGTGGTCTGCAGCCGCACTCACACTGCACAGGCAGAGTGCTTGCAGCAGAGACCAGATGGCCCACAAAGCCTGAAATATTTACTATCTGGCCCTTTACAGAAAAGGTTTGCCAAGCTCTGCTTTAGACGAACTGAAGCTCGCCTCTCTGAGCTTCAGTTTCCTCTTTGGAAAAATGGGCAGAATAATACTTACCATGTTGTATAGCTGTGCATATTGACAGAGGAATTCCACATGGAGCACCCACAGTCATTAACCACCGATGTCCTTGTCATTACTATTCTTGGAAATAACCACGTACCATGAAGAGCCCCCTCTCTTCTGTTCTTCAAGGGCTTCAACCAAGGGCCCAGGCTTACCTCAATTTTTCCCAGTCATTGTGGAAAACCTGCTGATCCATGACCCTCTTTGGACACACAAACCCCCATTGTCTTAAGGTCTGTGAACAGCTTTGGAAGGGAACAGGGGCCCAGGTGTTAAGCAGGCAACTCCTCTGTGGAACTTGGCCCACACTGGAAGATGTGCCTCAGTGCTCCAAAGGGGAAAATCGACTAAACGCCAGTAATGGGTTGTAGTGTAGAACATACCCAAGGGAATTGAAAAGTTGCTACTTAAGGGCATTATCCTAAGGGCCTATTTGGGGTTGGCCACTGTCCACGGCAGCTGGGAAGGTGTCACAGATGGGATTGGTGCTTGCTCTGATCTCCTTTAGACAACAGGTGCATCCTCCCAGGTGCTATAGATGTTGGCTGCTTACGGCTCAGCGATGCACCCTTTCTTTGAGAATTGCCTTCAGATCAAGAGCCGTCTTGCTGGGAAACGACTGGGGGTGGCTGCAAAGCCCTCCCATCCCCCTTGCCTCAAGGAGGGAGGGCTAACTCCGTGGTTCCATCATGCTCTGGAGCTCCTGTGGGATCAGCATACTTCAGCCTCCCGCCAGCTGTCCCTAGCTATTTACCAAATCCCACAAACCAGAGAAAACAGCCTATGTCCCTGAAATCGGGCCATCCGGGATCACAGATAGTTGGGTTTCCCTGCCCTGGGCTGGAATTCAATCAAACTCAACAATCATCTTCTTTAGTCTTGGTTATTTCCATCAGTGGTTAACTAGTTAAGTGGGGACATGAATTTAACTTTAAAAAAACTGCAGTTAGTTTACAGGAGACAATCTTTCAAAACAGGAGTCTAGGGGCAGGAAATAATAATGAATCCTGGACAGTGAGAAGAAATGCAAGCATTTCTCAAGCCTCTGCTTGCACAATGTTTGCCGGTGCCCTTCCTTTCGGCCAAAACAAGTCACGCGCCCAAGCTCAGAATCAACACGGGAGAGCAACAAATGGGCGTGGATGCCAGATGCAACATTCACCGGGAGCAATAATGTAACAGGAGACCACAGGTCGCCCTCTGGCCCCCACATTCATGTCCCTCCCACACATAAAAGGCATTTGCCCACCTCTAAGACACTCAAAGTCCCTGAGTCCATGCTGGACATCGGGCCCAGCTGGAAGCAAAGTTGCTTGAATATAGCTACTTGGTTGCCACTCTTTGTGGCCCAGAGAACTGTGAAAAAGACAGCGATGATTGATAGAAATTCTGGAATCTAGCTGGGCACCTGTGGTTTGCTTCTGCTATTGGGGGGAGGTGGGAAGGGAATGGTCCCCATTTAAGATCCAGTCCTGCGCCCTGGGCGTGGTTCTCTAATCCATTCTTCTCTTCTGCCCTTGTCTCTGATCTCTGGGCTCTGCCCTCCAAGGCACCTTTCCTGTAAGAAACGTCGGTGTTTGCAGCTGCGTGGCTTTCTTAGCCTGATTCCTGTCCACAGAAATTTGGGAGCCCTGAATCGTCTTTTCATTTTTCAACTTTCTCTGTCCTAAACTACTAAAACTCACTTAAAATCTTTGTGCAGGTTTCTTACGAATCTGGTGGTGGTTGGCCCTGGGACTAAAAGCCACATCCGTAATTGCTTCTGAGACAGCCTTCTCTTTACTTTGGAGCATCAGGGTGCTGTGGGGTGACTCTCAGGATTCCTGGCAGCCCTTTTGTCCAGCTGAGGGGGTCTGGGAGACACTACCTTAAATTTTTCTAAGGTCCTAACTAATTCCCAGAGAACCATTGTTGTAGAACTCCAAATTCAAGTTTGTGTGCCCAACGCACAGCTAACGCCAAACACTGACACTGGTGCTCGGAGTCAGAGAAAGGTTTGTGTGATTTGGTCAAAGCGAGAAGACAAGAGAGCAAATCTCTCAGATCTGTCTTGTCACAGAAATGAGGCAGCGAGCTTTACGTGAGCTGGGGAGTAAGGTAGGGGCAAATCCGTGTTGCTTTTAGTCTCAGATAACACCTTGTGTAACCAGAGTTGTGCATGTCAGCAGCTAGTCACAACCTTCTGGGGACATTCATTCCTTTTGCAAAACAAACTCGTAGATTCTGCTTGTGGCCTTGGAGTTATCTCCTCCTGCCTGAGAAAGGAACGGTGCATCAGCGGTTACAACGGCTGTGAGAACACAGGGTGCTGGGCAGGAGGGAAGGTGTGTGAACAGCCACAGGCCCAGTCCAACTTTACGTTATTTTAGTCATTAGACATATTGAGGTGCTAAAAGCTCAAGGGGCCCGGCTACACAGTCCAATCTCAGCTTGAGAAAGGACCCCTGTCGTCAGCACGCTTCCAATTCCGCAGAATGTTCTCGCTATGTCATCCACCTGATTTTTGCAGCAACCCACACAAGGAGATTTTATTCTTCCATTTCTCAGATGAGAAAACTGAGCCTTCAGAAAAGACGTGCCAATTGCCTGAGGTCACAGGGCAGGGTGTCCAGGCCAAGTCCATCCACGTATCCCCTTTGCCCTACAGAACAGACATGAAGCTCACCTGAGGTGGCCCTGTCCCCTGCTGAGTGTCCCCTGCTGAGCCTGCTGAGCCAGGGGAATTACCGCCTCAGCCACACTCTCCTCAGAGGAAGACAGCACAGCAGGGAGGCTGCCAGGGGTTGAATAAAATCTCTCTCGAAGATGTATTTTGCTTTCCAACACATCCCCTCTGATCATGCCGCGCCAGAACTGCAGGGGCCGTCTTGGGCTTTTTCTCCAGCACTCACATTCACAGCACACTCCGTGCCTTTTTAAAGCACGTTTGTATTCAGTATCTCATTCGATCCTCATGGCAGCCATGCAAAACAGGCAGGGCAAGCATAATTACGCTTAGCCTGAAGGGTGGACAAACTCAGACACAAGGAGGGACGCAAGAGCAAGTCAGCCTTGCACAGAACTTCCCTGGGCTTGCAGTCTGGACAGGGTTAGCACAGGAAGTAAACTCAATGACCACCACCGCTTATTTTCCAGACGTGGAAACTCAGGTTCAAAGAGGGGCAGAGGCAAGCCTCAGCCTACTCAGCTGGTTAGCTTCAGGGTGAGCACCTGAACTCAGGCCACTGCCTTGCACTAGGTGCCTAGCACAGCCTGCGCTATTGCTTCTCTGCTCCTCGATTCCCCTCCCCCAGCACGGTGAGGCTGACTCATCATTTACGGGACCTGGCAAATGCTAGTTTTTCTTTTTGTAGTTCTCAAGGGTAAGCATCTGGACCTGCCCTAAAAACATCTGTCTTCCCTCCCAGCTACATTGCATGAGAGTGAATTTCCAGCATCTCCCCCAACTTGGGGAAATGGTAGCTACCCATCGCCTTAAGGGGCTCAAAGACCTTGCCTTCCTAAGGTGAGTCCAGGCTGAGTGAAGTGAGTCACTCCCTGTACAACTTAGGGAGGAATCACATTAGTGGGTCTGCAACCTGGTCACCCCATCAAAACCAATTGTTCTCAATGACAAGAACAGAAGAAAGAGGTGGACAAGCTCATGATCAGAACAGAAAATCTCGTAGCCATGGCCCTGTGCTCACCTAACCCTAATAATAAACTGGGCCTGACCTGTGCTCATACGCTCAGCCATTCATCCACCCGTCTCCCCTCCTCGGTCCTTTTACCTCTTCTTCCTTTCATCTGTGTTCTTTTTCCATCCATTTATTCATTTATTTATAAATTTTGTGATTCACTTATTCATCCAACAAGTAGTTATTAAGCTCATTGTTTCTTGATCGTTTCTAACAACAGCTTGGGTTCCTCTCCCTCACCCCACGTTCCCTTTTAGATGAGAAAACTGAAGGCTCAGAGAAATTATGAAACTTACTCAAGAACTACTTATTGCATTGTACAAAATTAAACCTCCTTGGAGGATTTTTATCCAGAAGAGGGAGGGTGTCAGGTGTGAGCGGTCATGATGATCCGCACCTAAGCCCTTCCCCAAGCTCATTTCTGAGACACTCGGCATTTATTGAACATCTGCTGCGCATCGGTTGAACCCCACTGTGTGCCAAGGACACAGAGCTGGAACAGGACCCAAGGCCACAGAGAATAAAACAAAGTCTGATGGTTTACTCAGGGCTGTACAGAAGCAATAATCAAATAAATGGTACAAATGTGGTCAGCGCAATAATGGAGGTTAGCAAAGCAGCGGCTCCCTTGCTAAGGGTGCTGGGGAGCTGGCCTAAAGGAGACTGAGGTGCTGAAGGAAAAGTGAGACTTTGCAAAACAGGAGCATCAGATTTTTAAACTAAATTTTTAATTGTAGAAGCAGTTATGCTTATGATGAACATTTTTAAGAGGACAGATGGGCAAAAAATACAAAGCAAGCCCTCTCACTCCTTCAGCACTCGCCCACACCCTTGAAGCCCACTCCCCAGCGCGCACCGTGGTTAGCTGTGTCTAGGGCGTCACCCCACAGTTCTCCAGCCATATGTGAGCAAATTATCTCATTAAGGCCTGCACATTTGGGATTCTCTAATTCTACCATTTGTCCTGCACTTACTAGCTGTCGCTGTTTGACAAAGTTAGTAGCTTTGTCAACTAGATGAACTGCAGTTTATTTTTAAAAGCAAAGTAAATAATTATTTCCTCTAGTTACCAACTTTCAGAGTAAGAAGTTGATCTCTATCTATCTATCCATATTGCTATTTAATTTTTTTCAGAATCCATATGGGCTGATAAGTTTTTATGTATCCTGTATTTTGCAATCAATCGTTATTTTTCTATTCAGTGCTCAAAGCGTCCCATTTGGCCAGTGGAAGTTCCTACAAGCTGGCTTCTGTGTCTCTTTGATGAATCCTCAACATTCTTGCTTTCTCATATGATAAGGCTCATCTTGTACTTTCCATGCCACAGATTTTAAATCACCCGTTTATTTCTTCAACTCTGTTTCCTTTTAGGGGAGAAATCAAGATCTGGGTGCTAGATGAACTCACAGCTATAGAGTATCATTTTTTCTAGGCTTATCCAAAAGATGGAACTGGAAAATATATTGTTTAATAAAATCATGAGTTTATGTTGATATTTACAATTCAAATTTAATATTGCAGAGTTTCTTCTTAACACCTTAATTCACATTTTTATCTCCTTTTACCTCAAACCGAACATCTTAGCTCCTGATAATACATACCTGTTATATATTTGCTTTATTTTATAATGTACCCTAAATAATTACAAAGTTACAATTACTATATGAGTATTAACAATTAAATTATTGAATGAAATTTAAGGTTATTTTGCAATTCTTTTTGTCCTAAAGGATGTACAGTCTGAGTATTATGTTCAAAAGTCACTTGAAATCTATTCTCTGTGTGGTAATGCTACAAATTTTGTATATAGCCAGAGTTATTTATTTCCATTTATTTTATATTTCAGGTTGCCTTTTTCCTTTTTTTAACTTATTTTTGAATATGTAAAACATTTATATAGTGCAAAAGTTAAAACCACCCAAAAAGATGCACTCACAGAAGTCTGTTCCTCTATCCTAGTCTCGCAGCTAAATGCTATTTTTATTAGTTTCCAATTTATTCTTCCTGTATTTCTTTTTGTAAAAACAGTATATATTCCACCTTGTTTTTTACACAAAAGGTAGCAAACCATAAACAGTGTTCAACGCCTTGCTTTTTTGCCTAACAAAATGTGCAAAAAAATCACTCCAAATCTGCACACAGAGGTCTTTTTTCATCGTTTTTTAAAGCCACACAGTAGTCTGCTGTGTGAACACACCCTAGTTCGCTCAACCATTCTCTGAATGATGCACATTTGAGTTGTTTCCAGACCTTTTGCTCTTGGAAATAATGCCACAGTTAATATGTTTTCGTAACTATGGAGGTTTATCTTCGGGGTAGATTGCTGGAAGTAGGATTGCTGGATGAAAGAGTAAAGACACAGGTAACGTTGTTATTAGGTTGGTGCAAAAGTAATTACAGTTTTAGCATTATTGACATTTGCCTTTTGATATTGGAATACATTCTTAAATGTGGTTATGTTATACACCATTTTAATGAGCATTTCGTGCTTTATGTTTTTTTCTAATGACTTACTACTTGCTGTTTATTTGACATTTATTTTAGACTATGAAAATGATGTTAAACAAAAGGCAAATTCAAGCGATTTTCTTATTTGAGTTCAAAATGGGTCGTAAAGCAGCAGAGACAACTCGCAACATCAACAACGCATTTGGCCCAGGAACTCCCAGGAACGTACAGTGCAGTGGTGGTTCAAGTTTTGCAATGGAGACGAGAGCCTTGAATATGAGTGCAGTGGCCATCGGAAGTTGACGATGACCCACAGAGAGCAATCATCGAAGCTGATCCTCTCACAACTACACGAGAAGTTGCCGAAGTACTCAAGGTCAACCCTTCTATGGTTGTTCAGCATTTGAAGAAAATTGGAAAGGTGGAAAAGCTCGATAAGCGGGTGCCTCATCAGCCGACCAAAAATAAAAAAAAATCATTGTTTTGCAGTGTCATCTTCTCTTCTTGTACGCAACAACGAACCATTTCTCTGTCGGATTGTGACCTGCAATGAAAAGTGGATTGCATACAACTGGCGATGACCAGCTCAGTGGTTGGACTGAGAAGAAGCTCCCAAGCACTTCCCAAAGCAAAACTTGCTCCAAAGAAAGGTCATCGTCACTGTTTGGTGGTCTGCTGCCGATCTGATCCACTACGGCTTTCTGAATCCTGGCAAAACCATTCCATCTGAGAAGTCTGCTCAGCAAATCGATAAGATGCACCAAAAACTGCAATGCCTGCAGCCGGCATTGGTCACCAGAAAGGGCTCAATTCCTCTCCATGACAACACCTGACTGCATGTCGCACAACTAACATTTCAAAAGTTGAACGAACTGGGCTACGAAGTTTTGTCTCATCCGCCACATTCACCTGACCTCTCGCCAACCGATTACCACTTCTTCAAGCATCTTGACAACTTTTTGCAGGGAAAATGCTTCCACAACCAGCAGGATGCACAAAATGCTTTCCAAGAGTTTGTCAAATCCTGCAGCATGGATTTTTATGCTACAGGAATAAACGAACTTATTTCTTGCTGGCAAAAAAATGTGTTGATTCAAGCTTCCTCAAATGGTTCCTGTTTTGATTAATAAAGATGTGTTTGAGCCTAGTTATAATGATTTAAAATTCACAGTCCAAATCCACAATTACTTTTGCACCAATCTAAGAAATGCTGCAAAATTTCCCTTAACAGGGGTTGGACATATTGCACCTCTATTAGCAGAGTACAAAAGTGTCTTTGCAAACAATGCATTTCCAAACTCTTGGATTTCTGGCAATCTGAGAGATAAGAAATATCATTTCCGGGTAGTTTAAAGTTTGCGTTTCCTGTGTTATGATTGACACTGAGTAACTTTTCATATGGTTAAGAATATTTACCTTTCTTATTCTATAGACTGTCTTCTGCCCATTTTATCTCAATTTTGAAGAGCTTCTTCATGTATTAACAAGATTAGTCCTTTATAATGTAAGTTGCAAACTTTTCTCTCGGCTTTTCCCTTGCTTTTGACTGCTTATGGTGCTTTTAGTGGTGCAAAATTTTTAAAAATATAAGTAGTTGAATTTATCAATAATTTCTCTTAATACCTCTGAATTATGATTCATAGGAAAAAGGCTCTGGCCACACTCAGGTTAAAAGGAATTTGCCTGAATTTTCTTTTCATCTTCAGGGTTTGATTTTTCACATTTAAATTTCTGATGCATTTGAAATTTATTCCAGTGGTGTGAGGTATGGGCACAATTTTATCATTTTCCAAATGTCTATCTGGTTGTTCCAACACCATTTATTACCAGGCCATATTTTCCTCTAAATTTGAGATATCCTTCTTCCCAGGACTACAGTTCCGTGTGCACTTGGTCATATTTTTGGACTTTCTATTCTGTTTACATTGGTTCTGTCTATCCATGCACCAACAACCCTGTTTTAATTATAGATTGTGTCATGTGTCTTCTGCTTCCCCTGCAGACCCACCCCCTGCTCCTGCCCTCTGTCCTCAGTCGGGGAAGTTGGCTCACAGAACCACAGCCCCTGCCTTGTCTTTGGGCCCCGGTTGGGTTTGGTGGCACAGACGCCTGTGGGGGAGGAGATGTGGGAGGACAGACAGGTCCCAGTGTTTGCTCTCCTGGCTCCTTCCTGTTGTGTCTCCTTGATCTGTCTCTGTCCCTTGACAAAAGGTCACCAATCCTCTAGGTGGCCCTCCCTACAGCCCTTCCAGGTTCCGCTAACCACTCCTTTCTCTCACACCTTCAGGCCCCCTTAGGTGGTCTGCAACTCGACAGTTACTGCAGAAACGGCACGGTCCCTCGTGATTTTCCTGCAGCCTGCCCACACCTTTGCAAATAGTCCCATTATTAAATTATTTTCCAGTTATCCCAATTTGAGGCGTCATCTATTTCCCAATCTACCCTAACACACTGAGGCTGTATTTTCTTCTATCTACCTATCTATCTATCCATCTGTATTTACCCATCTACCTCTCTCTCTCTCTCTCTCTTTGACTTATCTTACCTCATCACTACTCTTTCAGGGGGCTCCCCTTCCTATTCTTGCCTTTTCTTTATACGAATTTTAAAATCAACTGACAGACCCCATTGTAAAATATCGTGGATACCCGTTAAGACAGCGTTCAATGATACGTTACCTTGGAGAGAATTTACCTGTTTGTGACACTGAGTTTTCTTCCCCAGGCCAGGGTCTGTCTTGACATTTCTTCAGGTCCACTTTCACGTCATTAAAGAAATGTAAAAATTTTGCTCAAATAGGTTTGCGTATTTCATGC
This sequence comes from Indri indri, assembly GCA_004363605.1. Lineage (NCBI taxonomy): Eukaryota > Metazoa > Chordata > Mammalia > Primates > Indriidae > Indri > Indri indri. Next base: position 35,108 of record RJWJ010006465.1, on the reverse strand, counting down.
TAAGTGCAATTTTAGATGTTTTTTCTTTTTGATATTTCTTGCCCTCCTTTATGTCTTCTAACTGGTTATTGTTATGTGAAGGCTATTCCTTTTTTTTTTTTTTTTTGCCTGTTAATTTTATAAACTTCCATCTTACTAAATTATCTTTCCATTTTAATTTGGTTTTTTCATTGATTCTTTTGGGTTTATCAGTTAACATTTTTTAACTGCTTTCTTGAGATACAATTCACATGACACACAACTTACCCATTTAAAGTATGCAATTCAATTTTTTAAAAATATGTTTGCATGGTTTTGCAGCCATCGCCATAATCTAATTTTAAAATATTTTCATAGTCCCTAAAAGAAACTTCAGACCTGTTACATTTCCTGCCCTGCTACCCCGCTTCCGTTCCCAGTCCTAAGAAATCTCTAATCTACTTTCCATCTCTATAGCTTTTCTTATTCTGGCATTTGCCATGGAAATGGAATCATACAATATTTGGTCTTCTGTGACTGGCTTCTTTTACTCAGCATATTACTTTAAGGTTCATCTATACTGTGGCATATATCAGTAATTCCTTACTTGTTATCACTGAATAACATTCTGTTGTATAGACGTTCTACATTTTACTTATCCATTCATCAGATAATAGACACTGGGGTTGTTTCAACATTTTGGCTATTGTAAATAAAGCTGCTATGAACATCTGTGCACAAATTTTTGTGTGGATGTGTGGATATATGTTCTTATTTCTCTTGGGTATATATCTAGGAGTGGGATTGCTTGGTTACAGGTAACTGTATATTTAACATATTGAGGAAATGCCAAACTGTTTTCCCAAGTGGCTGTACCATTTTACATTCCCATCAACATTGTATGAGGGTTCTAATTTCTCCATATCCCCATCAACATTTGTTATTATTTGTACATTTGATAATAGTTGTTCTGGTGTGTGAAGCGGTATCTCATTGTGGTTTTAATGTGCATTTCCCCAATGAGTAATGGTGCTGAGCATTTTTCATGGGCTTATTATGGCCATTGGTGTATCGTCTTTGGAGAAATGCCTATTCAAATATTTGTCCATTTTGAAACTTTGATTACTTGTCTTTATTATTGAGTTGTAAGAGTTCTTTATATTTTCTGGAAGCTAGACTCTTATTAGAGATGCGATTTCAAATATTTACTTCTATATTATGTGTTGTCTTTTGGTACCATTCGTAGAACAACGTTTTTAATTTTAATGTAATCCAATTTATCTATTTTTCTTTTGTGGCTTGTACTTTTAGTGCCATATTTTTTTTTATTTGAGAATATTATGGGGGTACAAATGTTTTGGTTACATGTCTTGCTTTGGGACAGTTTGAGTCAATGTTACAAGTGTGCCCATCACCCAGATAGTATGCTCTGTACCTGTTAGGTGTGAATTTACCCAATCACTCCAGATGCCATATCTTAAAAACCACTGCTTAATCCAACATTGTGAACATTTACTCCTATGTTTTCTTATAAGAGTTTTATAGTTCTAGCTCTATGATCTATTTTAAGTGATTTTTTTGTGTGGGGTAGGGGGTAGGGAATCCAACTTCTTTCTTCAGCATGTAGATATACAGTTGTCCCAGCATAGTTTGTTGAAAAGATCATTCTTTTCCTATTGAATTGTCTTGGCACCCTTGTCCAGAATTAATTAACCTTAATATGAGACTTAATTTCTGGACTTAGGTAAATTTTTATATCAAATGAAAATAGAGATAATTTGGTCTTTTTATTTCCGATTTTTATACCTCCAATTGTCTTCTTTTGATTGACTTGGTTGGCTAATATCTCTGATAAAAGTCAAAGATTAGTGGGGAATAGTTAACATCTTTGCATTGTTCTTGACTTTAGCAAAAATGTATCTGTTGAGTCTCTATTAAACACTGGATAAGTTATATTTATTTTATAATGCAAAGAAATTTTTCTTTAATTTCTATTTAGTATGTACTTTTAGGAAACAGTGTGGAATATTGTCAAATGTGTTTTCAGTGTCTATGAAGACCAAATGATTTTTATTCTTAGATTATTAATGGGATGAATTATATTATTATATTATATACAATATATATATATTAATAAATATGAAACCATTCTTACATTTCTGGAATCAACCTCAGTTGATCAGAATATACTATTTTTATGCACTGTTACCTTTATTTGCTACTATTGTGTGTAGGATTTTTGCATTGATACTCATTAGTGAGCCTACTGTTTTCTGTGTGCAATATTTTTCAGATTTAGCTACCAATGTTATACTTATTTTATAAAAATAACCTGGAACTTTTCCTCTTTTTATACGCTCTACAACTGTGCTGACAGAGTAGCCACTGACCACATGTGATTATTTAAGTTTACACTAACTAAAATTAAATAAATTAAAAAACACAGCTCCTAGGCCGGGCGCGGTGGCTCACGCCTGTAATCCTAGCACTCTGGGAGGCTGAGGCAGATGGATCGTTCTGAGCTCAGGAGTTCGAGAGCAGCCTGAGCAAGAGCGAGACCTCGTCTCTACCAAAAATAGAAAGAAATTAACTGGACAGCTAAAAATATATATAGAAAAAATGAGCCCGGCATGGTGGCACATGCCTGTAGTCCCAGCTACTCGGGAGGCTGAGACAGTAGGATTGCTTGAGCCTAGGAGTTTGAGGTTGCTATGAGCTAGGCTGACGCCATGACACTTGCCCCAGGCAAGAGAGTGAGACTCTGTCTCAAAAAAAAAAAAACAAAAATAAACACAGCTCCTTAGTCACGTTAGTCACATTTCAAGTTATCGATCACCCCCTGTGGCCAGTGGCTACTGTATTAGATGGCACAGATGTGACATGTTTCCATCATTACTGCAAGTTCTGCAGGACAGTGCTGCTCTAGAATATATGCAGTGTTGGGTTTCGGGGTGGTGGGTAATTGATAACCATCCGTATTTCTCCTGTGGAAATTGGTGCATTTGAACTTTATCTCTGCTGGCATCAATTGCAAAAAGTTATGATTTTCTAGAGATTGTACATTTTTATCTACCCTTTAAAATGTATTTCCTTAGAGTTGTACAAAGTGGTATCTTACAATTTTTTAAATTTCATCTTTTTCAATGATTATTTTACTCCTTATTGTTTTTGTTTGTTTTATGTTTTTGTGCTTACTTCCTTTTTTAGGTTTCCTTGTAGATCTCTACTTTGTAGATTTTCTTCCAAAGAGCTAGCTTTTTGATTTATTTATTAGTTCTTTTGTTTATTTTCTATTTTGTAACTCAATTTATTGTCTTATTACTATTGATCTTCGGCTTTAGTTTGATTTTCTGTATTGTTCTTTTCCTAGCTTTCTGATTTTGTTAAATGAATAATCTTAATTCTTTTACTTTTATTGATATATATCTTTAAGGCTATGTATTATGATTGCTAATTTAATCATATCTTAGAGATTTTGAAAAGTATGTTTTAATTATCAGCATTTTCAAGAATTCTGCAGGTTTGTTTTTTCTGGAGAAATAGTTAATTTAAAGGTCAAACTGTCTTCCTGGTTTTGAATTTGCTATTTATTTTTAGATCTATTATTTTCAGATCAGATAATGCTGTCATAGTAATTCTACTTAATGGACTTTATTAAGGTTGTCATTGTTATTTTATATGTAATCATTCTTCACTTGAAGTTATTGAATTCTCCTATTATGTGATGATGTTTCTGTCTATTCTTCTTTAATCTCCCAGAGTTTCTGCATTATGAAATTAGCTACTGTGTTATTTGGGACTTAAGCATTTGTAGCTGTTATAATGTTGTACCTTTCTTGTTAAGTGTGGCCTTTGGCATTATTAAGTATCCTTCTTTGCTTGTTTATGCTTTTGAGTCTGAATTCTAACTGAGGTGATACCATGTTCATGGATTTTTTTGTTCTGAAGTGTTTTTATCTCCTGAGAAATTTTTATTTTCACTTTCTATTTTCTTATTAGAGTGTCTCTGGATAGATTTTGAGTTATTTTCCTGTTAACAGTTACTTTATTGAATTTTTCTAGACCAGTGATACCTGGTGATCTTGTGGGGGTATAGAGGAAAGGACATATACTTGCTAGTTTTCTGGGTTCAAAAGCACCGTGTTTCATTGATAACATGAAGTGTGATTAATTTAATAATTGTATTTTCCTGATTCTTTATTTGGTCTGTCTTTTGACAAATATGTTGTTTCCACAGTCTCATCAGTCACTTGCTGCTTTACCTCACTGCCAAACCTCCACAGACACCTCTGAGGATGTGGGAAAAACAAACTCAGTTTCTCCTGTACTCTCATAACACAAAATATTTTTGTGACCTCTGGTCATCAAAATATGCGGGAATTTCTCCCCACCAGCAACCATTCAATTTCCAGCAGACACCAGCTGGGTATTCTCTAATTAAATTTAATTCTAGCACTATCTACCTGGAGATGGCTGCAGATCCCACAGGGTGAGGGCTCAGTCTTACAAGACTGCCCCTCACTTCCAATGCCAGCTGAAAACTCCAGGCTATTTTACCTGTGCCTTCCACTAGCTGGCTATAAATTGAGGTTCCCAGAACCTGCTCTTTGGGTTTGATTCATTTGCTGGAGTGGCTCCTGGAACTAAGGGAAACACCAGTTCATTAGAAAGGATATTTCAAAGGATACAGATGCAGATATGCATAGGGCGAGGTACGGGAGGAGGGGCAGGGAGCTTCTGTGCCCTCCCCAGGCACACCACACTCCAGGAGCCTCCACATGTTCAGTTATACAGAAGCTCTCCAAATCCTGTCCTTTGGGGTTTTTATGGAGGCTTCATTACGTAGTCATGGTTGATTAAACCATTAGCCATTGGTGATCAGTTCAACCTTCAACTCTTTTCTCCTCCTCAGAAGTTGTGGGGGTGATCAGAGGCCTGAAAGTCCTAATCCTTTAATCCTGCCCTTTCTGGTGACCAGTCCCCATCCAGCGGCTACCTAGGGGCTGCCAGCTGCCAGTCATCTCATTAGCATACAAAAAGACACTTATCGCTTTGGAGATTCCTAAGATTTTGGGAGTTGTATGCCAGGAAATAGACAAAAACCAAATATAGATTTCACAGTGCCACAGCATCATCTCAACTTCTAAGATATGTCCCTCACCTGTCCAAGACTGCCTCCACTCTCCCTGTGAGATTAAGCCCCTTCCTTGTGCCTCTGCAGCGGCCAGTGCTTTGATCCGCCGGGTCCTCTACTTGCTCTCCATGTGTCTTTGTCTAGGGCGGACATTCTCCTTCAGGGCGAGCCTTGAAGTTATCCATGTCCCACCACCACTGGGGCCCCACCAGACTCTCCAGTTTTCTGTTTCCCACCAGATCGGCACCTTGAATTGGACTCTAAAATTGACACTGTTGATACTAAATATTTGTTTTTTCCATGTGTGTTTGTGTGTGTGTGTGTGTGAGAGAGAGAGAGAGAGAGAGAGTGAGAGAGAGAGAGAGGGAGAGACAGAATGTTCTTTGCGTTTTATTTACACTATAGGTACTGGTTATGGGTGGTTTTATTTACTCTCTCTCTCTCTCTTTTATATTTTTGTGGATTTTTAGAAGGTGCGTGGAGAGTCTCTAATCTAGGTAGACACCATCACCCTACAGAACTCTGGAATCAGTGTGGACCTCTTAAATCTGGGCTGTTACTGAGCAAGTGGGCTCACAGCCTTGTACACGCAGAAGCCATTACCATGGCAGTGGCTTTTGAGAAAAGCAAGACTTTATTGCCAGCCTGGCCAGCAAGGGGACAGGAGTCGGGCTTAAATCTCTCTCCCTGATTTGGGGTCTGGAGCAAGTTTATGGGCTTAAAGGGCCAGGGAAAGGATTTAGGATTCCAGGAAAGGCAGTATCTCACTGCAGGGTAATAATACCGTCATCGTCACCCTGGACCAGTATCCCTCTCAGAAGTGCTAATGCCCATGCTTGTCATGTTAGTGGACACGAGAGCTTGGCAATCAGTTGCTTAATAGTTTTTTTTCTGATTCCCAAAGTGAGCATTAATCCAAGAGACTATGGATTAATTCAAATGATCTGGGAATGCAAGGAGTTGTTTCCTGACAAATCAGAGGCTCAACAGTGGCTTCTCATCATATAGAAGCTTCCATGTGGGTTTCTCACCCCAGGATCACCCCTCCAACCCATTATTCCTTTTTCCACAGTTCAACTTTGTACAAAGTGTATCTGGGTAGATTAAAGGCTATGGCCTCCGATGTCCCCCCCTCACCACATGCAAAATAGAGTCCCAGCTTCGCAGACAGGTCTTGGTGATCTGAGTTGTGCTTACCAATGAGCCATTTATCCCCATGTCCCAGTCTCATAAAATTAGTGCCGCACTCCTTCAGATGTCTGGCCCTTCATTCTTGTGGCCCCTGCCTGCGTGTCCTCCTCTGTGTTCAAGCACTACTGAGCATCTCTCTGTAATCAACTTAAAGGAATCCACCCCTGGTCTCCTTGTCTGATAGGGCCTCTCTATGGTCTATGCTCAGTCCCTGTTGCTCTCCCTGTTATGGTTCTGAGTACGTTGCATCACCCCTTTCTGTATTTGTGTGTACACATCTGTGTGTGTGTGTGTGTGTGTGTTTCTGTTTTCTCCTCTATGCTATGAGCCTCTTAAGAGAAGGATCCAATGCCTCATGAATTTCTACAACAACCAGGGCCTAATACGTGCCTGGCACAGGAAAGTTTCTCCATAAATGTTTGAATGAATATACAAAAGTTTAATAAAAGAGTTAAAACCCTAGCCAGTGTGTAATCCCTTCACACCCATTGAGATGGTGCCCAGCCACCCCTCTAGTTGTGTTTTCTTGTATTCCAAGGGCAGTAGCTCTAGGAGAGTCTTCCCAGAGAAAAAAATTTCATCATCGAGCATGCCTGGGAGGTACTGTATATAAAGCTCCCATTTTGAGCGGTACCTATTCCCAGGAATATGAGTGCATTAAAGGTTCTGAGAAGCCCTGCAGTGCTAAAATGGGTTTTTCTTTTTTAGCCCAGGGTTTCACAAACTTACTTGATTATTAAACATTTTCCTCAAGCAACGCCTTGTTCTACCCTGACAAACCATTGCTCTAAAGAACACTCTTGGTGTCATAGAAAGAGAAAGCTGGTTGGTCTTGACTCCCCATCCCCAAAACCACAGGGTGGGTTAGTGGCAGAGAAGGGACAGGAACTGTGGTCACGGACTCTTGACGTAAAGACAATTCGGGGGCCACATGAACAGAATCTCTGTTCAGCTTCTGCAGGAATATTGGTGGCCTTGGCTGTTATGGCCGGGATTGGATGCTCTTGCTTGCAGGACCTTTCCGATTGCAGAAGCAGGAATTCAGCTCACGGCCGCCTGTGGTCTGGCACCAGACCCAGCTGGATCCAGAGCTCAAGGTCAGCAGGAAACAGTCTCCCTCCATGTTTCTTAATTCTGCTTTCCTCTATTTGGTCTTTATTATCAGACATGCTCTAGCCAAATGCGGATAGAATGACCTCGAGCCATCCTACATTACATTTTGCTTCCAGCAAGTGCACCCAATGGAATGAATGTTTTTCTGACTCAATGGCTCCAGCAAGAGTCCCATGGATGCCTCTCTTGGACCAGCTTGGATCATTCACCTGACCCTAAACCAATTACTTGGCCCTGGGATATGGAGTTTTCTGATTGGGACAGGACTGGGTCACAAGATCTACCTTGGGGCATGAAGACAGAATTGTTTCACCTAATCGTAAGTAAATGATAATTAGAGAAGAGGCAATATTCCAAAGGAATCTAACTTGGCTGCTATTACCAGATGAAGGGATCCAGGACAGGCAAAACAACAAAAGCATCATTTAGCAAGAGTGATATAGATGTAGATTAAGCTAGAGATACAGGTACCATGCTCAAGATTTTCAATGCGTGATGTGCAATTATTTTCCCCATTGTACAGATGGGAAAACTGAAGTCTGGTGAAGTAAAGTGATTTGCTCAAGGTCCCTTGCAAGTCAGTGAAAGAGCTGAGGCTTAGCCTCAGGTTGTATGACTCTGAAGTCTGAACTCTTAACCACTGGGCTGGGCTGTTGATACCACTTTGGTATCATCAGCTCCTTTTTTCCCATCTAGACTCTTTTTTACAAGACATATAAATTTTTTTTTAATAATCACATTTTATAGGAGTAAAATGAAGTGTGGGTCATTCAAATTTACTGCATTTTCAGATGCTCACCTCCTCCTCCCCCAATCTGTTCTCACTGAAACACCAGCATCTTGTTTCTAATGCATGATCCTGTGGGGGCGGGTCTTACTTTGCTGGGCAGAGTTTTGACGCTTTGAGTGGACAGATGGTGCTGCATGGGCAGTTAGCACCCCTTCCTCTGTGCCTCTCCTTCATTCCCATATCGTCATTAACCACTTTCCTTTCCATTTGCATACCTCAAGGATCTTTCCCAGGACCAACTTGGGGCCCAGGAATGTGGTGCTTTGGAGGAGAAATCCTCCAAAGTGAGTTCCTCTCTGATGGGCCCTTCCCTTCTGCTCTCATAAGGGCCCCCTGTGGCTTCAGGCTCCTTCCCCAGCTATCTGCCTCCCCCACCCTAGCTGACTCATGCTTTTAAACATTCCCATCCCCCATGTAGACATTCCTGTAGACTCTGCTGTGTTCCAAGAGCTTAATGATTCATGTGCCACAGGGGTGACAAGGGAAGACTCATTTGCTGAGTAAGGTGAGGGAATTTGGAGAAGGTTGTTAAAGAGCAAAGTGGCAACTGTGCACAAGGTATCCATCGCAATGTACCACATCCCCCAAAACATGTTTCTTAAATCACTTAGAGTTTACAATTTTTCGCAATTCTTTGGGTTGACCGAGTGGTTTAGCCTGTGGTCACTCCCACCACTGCATTCAGCTGGCGGTTAGACAGCCTCATTCTTGTGTCTGCAAGTCAGTGCCCCCTGGCTGGAGGAACTTCAGTTCTCCTCCTCATGACCTCTTAACCTTCAGTATCTAGGTGAGCTTGCCCCTGAGGAATAAAAATAAAATCCTAAGTCCCCTAACCAACTGAACAGATCCCCTCTTGGCCAAGGGGATCCCAGAGAAACCTTAAACACTGATGGGATGGGAGCCACGATGGGATGGGAGGTCGGACACACCTCCTTGTATGTCATCCCTCACTAACCAACGTTAGACTTCTTTCCTAAGGGTAAAACAGAAACTAGCTCTTTCAGAAGACTTGCCCCTCTGCTGATTTCAGCCAACCACCGGAAGCTGCCCCTCACGTTTGCAGTTTCAATGCAGCAACTGACCAGCATTCCTTCCTGATAGGAGATGACTGACCATGGGGTGGGTCTGGCCAGTACATGGGGGCTGTACACTGAGTACGTTCATGTCCTCTGCTTCACCTTTTGACATATAGGGAATAATTGTAACATTAATACATTTAAATGTTAAGTCTCCATCGTGAGGTGAATATGGGACACATGTAACATACATGTTAGCTTACTACACATGTGCGTGTCTCCGCTTTATGAATATTCATAACTCTTCTGATAACCTGTTGAATATGTATACTTAGCAAACTCATTCCATAAATTCCTGTCTCATCATCCCTAAAGTTCTCGCTTCCAGCTTCTGCCGGAGGGTACACTTCCCAACCTGTCAGGACGACCAGCCTGTGGGCAGAAATTTGTTGGAGAAATAAAGCTCTCCTTTCCAAATTTATGAACCTCATGATTCATCAGTTGACACCTCACATGGTGGTCTCCAAGTGCCATTCCAATAGGGCGAAGGAGGAAACTGCAAGCCTCGGGGGGCTTAGGCTTTAGAATTTACAAAGTGTCATTTCCAAAACATTTAATTGGTCAAACCAAGTCAAAAGGCCAGCCCAGATTCAAGGGAGTGGGGAAGTAGCATCCATCTCTGCATGGGAAGAACAATAAGGTCACATTGCAAAGGGATGTCACATTGGGATGGGCAGAATTGGTAGCCGCTAAATAACCCACCAGAGTCCTCGGGGTCTTTCCTGAGCATGAGCTCCATAAGACAGCAGGAGGCAAGGCAGCCAGACTGAGGAAGGCAGATGGACAGACATGTAGCACCTCCAAGATTATAACTAAATGCTGTTTCTCCCCAAACAAATTCAGATTTCAGAGTTGCTACTTTATGAGGTGTTATTAATATACAGTATGTCCTCATTAAAGGGTAATTGATAAAGGAGAAATAATCACATCATTTCTCCCAGGTGGAGTGGCTTCAGACACCATCCTGTTAGGGCTCTGGATCATTTCCTTGAGATTCTCTGAGCTCTTCGGGCTTCCATGAGCTGGCTTCATCTCCAGGATGGCTTCCTTCATGGTTACCCAATGGCTACTTACAAATTATGCTACTTTGCTACCAGTGTTGGGGTTATCTACCTCCTTATTCATAACCACAGGGAGAAAGAGGTATGTCTTTCTCATAGCCATCAAACCAAAGTCATGAGCTCCACTCTGATTGGGTCACCTTAGACCATGTGACCACCTCTGAACTAATCACTGTGTATGACCAGGGCATAGCATGTGCTGATTGGTTTAGGCCTGAGATTTGTGCTAGAGTTTGAACCAATCACTGTAACAGGGGGATGGAATTACCCTAACTGGCTGAGACATTCAAAGCCCACCTTTGGACTGAGGTAAAGTTAATCCCACCCAGTCTGAAGAAGGTAAGAATGGATATGATATTGGGGAAGCAAACACATATCTGCTATAACAAGTGTAATCATAACAATGATAGCAACGACATACCAGTAATTGCCATTCATTGAGCATTTACTGTATGCAGATTTTTGTTTTATACCTCACAATAATCCAAGAGATGGGTGCTATCCTTTTTCCCAATTTACTGATGAGGAAACTGGGGCCCAGAGAACACAGATAACTTGCCTTAGATCACACTGCTTGTAGTTACTTGCAGTGCTGGGATTTAAACCCAGAATGGTCACATTCTGGAGCCCCGTATAGCCCACTGCCTCTCCTCGGCTTGCTGCACTTACCTTTTTCACATTCCTGGGTGACTATCTGTCAGTGGTCTGCCTTCTCAAGTAGCATGTAAGCTCCGTATCCATGAGTACGAGCTCTGTCAGTGATGGGAAGCTCACTACCTCACAGGCAGCCCATTTCCCTTGGGTGCCCCTCTAGTTGTTACGTAATAACACTTCACAAAGTAGAAACTGTGAAATCTGGATTTGTTTGGGAAGAAGCAGCACTTAGTTACAATCTTAGAGGTGCTGTATGTCTGTCCATCTGCCTTCTTCAGCTCTGCTGTCTTTCTGAGCTCATGCTAAAGAAAGAGCCTGAGGCTCTGGTGGGCTATTCAGCAGCTACCAATTCTGCCCATCCCAACATGCACATCCTTTGCAGTAGGGTTCACTGCTTTACAAACGGTATTTCTAATTATCACGACAAGCCTGCAAGGTAGATTTGATTACTACTCCCATTTTACAGCTAAGTAAAATAGTGCTTAAGGTCACTTGTGGAGGACCTGAAACTTGAGTTGCTGGACTTGAAAGAAACAGACTGATCATTTAGCACCATTCAGCAGATGAGCAAAAGGTCTGGTCCAAGCCCCATCTGCTCCATTTGATAGATAAAGAAATTGCAGCCCACAGAGGAAAGCTGCAGCCCAAGCCCAGGGCCCAGGCCCCTCCCTGTGCCTGTGACCTTGGCATATCAGAGTATACCTCTGATCACTGCCAAAGTTGCTCCCATTCTGGGGCTGCCCAGCTGGTGTCTTAAAGGGCCCCCTGAGGCTTCAAATCAGTGTTGGTGTTTCCATGTGCGAAATACAAGCCTGCAGGTACACACCTATCTGTCTCCAATCCCCAGTTCCCTTATTTTATATTCATTACCTTCAAAAGGAGCTAAGTACCCTTAGCGAGCTGCAGAAAGAGCCTTATCCAACCAGTGGAGGGAAGAGAGACCCACGACACTCGTAATTTTAACCTGAAACAAGGTGAATGAATGAAACTAACACTTATTGAGTGCCTTCTATAAGCCAGATGCTATGTCACAAAAGCACTTTATATAACATTTCTCACCTAGCCACAGCCCAGTGATACTATCCCCATTTCACCCATGATGAAACAGAGGTGGAAATGATAAGGAACTTGCCCCAGGCCCTACCATTTAGGGGCAGTAGAACCAGAATCAAAACCTCTTGGTCTGTGCTTGCAAACCCCCTGTGCTTACCACTCTCCAGGTGCCTCTTTGAAATTGCTTCCCCTCCCACCACCTGGCCCTCCAGGCAACAAGGGAGCAGATAAAATAATGGCTGTCAGTTTACACTGGACTCTGCTGTGTAAGGAGGCGTTTGGGGAATGCGTTTGCTGTTCTATGAGTGGAGGGCAAACATGGGAATTACAGCACTAGAGCTGAGGATTCCTGCTGAGGCTGGGATAATGCAGAGATTAAGCTTCTAAAAAAGACTTGGTCAGAAGAAGTGGGGAAAGCCAGGAATAAGAAGTTCGTGAGCCCAAGCATGCAAGAAAACCATGCAGTTATGAAGAATGAGAACCATAAATAGAGCAAGCTCTCCTCGGCACATATATGGGAGCTTCCCTCCTAGCCAGTTCCCAGGATTATGGACAGGTCGCTGAAATAGGCAGGGTCACCAAGTTCCTGGCATCTGAATGTTGCTTTTGTGGACTTTTCCCAAAATTCATCCATCACAGTGATTATTGAAGCCCAGGCAGAGCACAGTGTCCAAAGGAACGAAAAAGGAAAGCCATGTATGAGGGTCATGTGGTTCTGGCAGACCCTCACTAATGGTTCCAAATACGTCTTCTCCCTGAAGCCTCGTATTCAGTATTTAACACATCAACTGCCATGTGAGTTGTATTTAACTCATGCTAGTTTTGACCTCAGGGCCTCGTGAAGCATATGTGATTCACACTTCTCTTCACCTTGGGAGCCATGAGAACTGTTTTTCAAGTTGCATATAACTGACACACAGAAAACAATAAAAAATAACAAATTTTTTATTAAATTGGAAAGGATTGTTTCGTTTTCGAAGTTTTTATTCTATTTTCCTAATTAAACACCGTGGCCCCAAGGGGAAAAAAATTTTTTTTCTAGCGTGGCAGTCAATGTGTTAAAGTTAATATTATTTCTCCACTTTAGAGTTGAGATGACTGAGTCTCAGTGAGGAGAACTCCTTGTAATCGTGCAGCTGGTGAGTGGCTGAGCTGGACTAGAATCTCGTTTTGTCTCTGTTTGGTTTTACCACACCCTCATGCATGACTTTTTCATTTCCAACTCAGGATGAAAGGGCCTGTGACACCCTGGCCTGGCCTCGACGACACCTCAGATGCCCCGGAGGCGTAGTTTGTTTGGGGTGTTTTCCCACTGTGGTTATTCCAGTCCTCTGAGGAGGAACCGGACAGGCCTGGAGCCCCACTGAGCCCCTCTTTCTTCAAAGTCAAGTTTATTGATCCAGACTCTTTCATGAACTGTCTGCTGGTCTTCAATGCCACCACACTCAATTGCTATCTCTTCTTGAAGGCTTCCTTTACTTCTACAAGCCTGATTGAGGACTCCGTCAAAGCACTAACCTTTACTGAGTGCTCGGCCCTGTAGAAGCCACCTCTCTGGAGACTGCACCCTTCCCTAGAAACAGTCCCCAAGCCCTGACATGGAGAGTCTCAAAGGACCTCATCTGATCGGTCCAAGAGTAAACATAAGATCTAATTCGGGTCAATCAGAATGTGCCTCTTGGCAATGGGGACATTTTTCCTACCAAGCAGGCAGAGAGGCGGAGGGTACTTGTTAATGAGGCTGTGTTCATTGCCATGCTCTAGACAAAATGACCATGAGCAGCCTTGGTCAAAGTCCCCAGTTTTCCTCCCTCCCAAAGCCTTGTTGTTCCCTGATGTCCTCAACATACATCTGATATAGCTCCCTTTTGTTTAAGATGGCTGGAGCAGATTTCCGTCATCTGCAGCCAAAACAAAAATGCTCTATTTTACTTGCTTGTTCTCCTTATCTTCCTACTTGACCAAACTCCTGAAACACTGTAACTTTGTCCCAAATGCGCGCGTGGTCGGAGGACGTGCTCACTGGGGATGGGTGGATAGATGACTGATGGCCTCTTTCTCCACTTTTTCCCCAGGCGTCTTCATGCCCGTGCATCATTTTCTTCAAGGATTTTTTTCTTGAGGCATGCTGTTAAGCAACTATTCTGTTCTGAGATCTTGAGAGAATAACAAAGAATAAAGTGTGTGTCATGCAGGGTCCTGGCCCTGGAGTCTACTTGACTAGAGAAGGTATGACTTCAAATGCAGTAATGCCTTACATTTATTGAATGCCTATTGTATGCTATGCAAAGCACTTTTACACATCATCTAACTAAAATCCCCCAGCAACCTTGGAGAAAAGTGTCATTATACATGCTTTGCAAGGAGGAAACCTGAGCCTCAGAGTTTAAGTGACTTGCTCAGTGTCATACAGGTAGTAAGTGATGGGGCTAAGATTTGGCCCAAGCTCTGTCTATTTCCAGAGCCTTTGTATCTCTGTGCTGCCTCATCCAATCACAGTGCTAAAAGCCTTAGACGGGAGCAACAGCTATAGGGCCGGGCTAGTTGAGGACTGCAGAGAAGGTTGCAGCCTGGGCAGAAAGTTCTCTGGGTCAAATGATGAAAGCACCAATGGAGTTAGAGAGAGGAAGGCAATCGCTACCTGCTCAGGGAGATGGGTCAGCAGACCGGGAAAGCGGGCTGTCTCTGGGTCCCTGGTACTGTCCACTGGAGAGCTAGATCTCTAAGGATTAGCCAGGATATGGGCCCCAAACATCACTTACTCCCATTTTTTTGTCTCCCCTTCTAATGTTAAAAAATGATGACAAATGACAAATAGAGAGAGGGCTCCTTTTCAGGTACCAGAGGGGAATCTGGGCATCAACATCTCAGGACCAGCACAAAGTACAAAGCAGCCTCAAGTTCTCTTAAGTCCGTCTGGGCCAACCCAAGAAGCCAGTGGGAAGCCTTCAGATATGTCTTGTATTTATTCTGGGGCTAACCTATTTCTGTATTAGTTGCTTTCTTCTGACAGAAATCCAACTGAAAGTGGCTTAAACAAACGAGCAAATTTAAAAAATAAATAAATTTGGCTCTTGTAACAGAAAGGCCAGAAACAGGGGTGTTTTGGGGAGTGGCTGGTTCCAGATGCTCAGTGTTCCCAGGAATCTGGCTCTCCCCATCACGCTGTTTGCTTTCCTTTGTGCTGGTGTTGGCTTTGTTCTATCCTCACAGATAGCTAGACGGCCCCCTAGTACCTGAAAGTTTGTCTAGAAGCTTGAAGATGCCACACGAAAAAAGTGCCTCTTTCTATATAGTTCTAGCACCATTCCTGGATTGAGGCTGTTGGTTGTGATTGGTCGGACCCATGATGTGTGTTCCTCTGAAATTCAATTACTTAAGGCATCTAGGGTTCTTGTAGACCAGGACTGGGGTATGAACCCATTCTTGGAGCTATAGTTGGTGTAAAGCCCCTGTGTGACCACATGAAGTAATAGTGAGGAAGGAATATTTTCTAGTTTCTCAAAAGAGTATCAAGGTATTTCTACCAGGAGAAGGAGGGATAGATTATGGGAAGGCAAAACAATGGTGCTGAATCACTTTGGAAAATATCAATTCACTCATTCCTTCGCAGTGTATGCACTACATAGAACAAAGTGTATGAATGAAAAATCAAGAGATTTTAGTGTCTGTCATAAAAAAATAGCAGCAAATACTTCTATTGTTCTTTGTAATTTAAAAGATGGTTTCACCTTAATTACCTCATTTAATCTGTATATTAACTGTGCATGGCATTGATAGCCCTACTTTACAGATGAGAAAACTGAAGTTCAGAAAGGTAATGTCATTAGTCCAAGTTTTCCTCATGTGATAGAATGAATTCTTGTGTTCATATCTGCCTCTATTCCCCATAACAGGATTACGGATCCATGCCTTGTGTCATGCGATTTTGTAGGCCTCTTTGCACTAACAGTAAGAATGGATGTGATGTGCACCATATCCTAGGAGAGGCTTAAAATGTGCTTGCAAGTGTTGCTTGGCCTGTTGAGATCCTGTGCTCTGCCATGAGAAGAGCATTCTCCAGGAAGCAGTGGTCCACAGAAAGTTCTCAGTAAGGAGTGGATTCTTTGGCCTGGCCCCCAAATGGAAGAAACATTCAGAAGAAGCTTGTACCAAAGCCACTGCTGGGAGTCAAGTCCAGCTGACCTCATAAGAACCATGGCCAACTCACAGATATGAGGGTAAAAAGATAATACATGTTGTAAGCCACTGAGATTTAAGGGGTATTTGTTACACAGCAGACACTGACTAATGCACATAACGAATAAGTTATGAATCCAGGGTTTAGAGGATGATCTGATATGGCAGCAGAACATGGAGAAAGAGCTTTGATGCCACCAGGTACAAATTTAGACCCCACCCTGAGGATAGTTAGAACTACTGAAGGGAACAACCAAGTTAGGCATATATGTTAGCATGCTAGGTCTAGTTTTTTAGTGAGCAAGGCTGTGAATGGGAGACCCAAGGAGGAGGTGGGATCTGAGATCCAAAGGAAAAAATGATAAGATGATTAAGGATGAAACTATGACAGGCCAGATATGAATGCAGCTTTCCACCCAGCTGTTGCAGCTCCATAGTTGCTCAACTCAGTTAAAAATCATTAAATCAAGAGCTAGCTTAATCCATTATGATATCAGCTAAAAATAAATCTGTTGAGTAACCTATACAATTGGCAACAGCAGACTATTTCATTCATTATCTCCTTTCTGATTGGAATTCATTTGATTGTAATTAGTGAACATTATTCAGTATCATGTTTTATACATGCAGCATATACCAGTTCCAGTTTCTGACAAGGTGCTCATGAAACACAGCCACTTTATTTATGTTCATTTGTATGCAGCAAAACTGTCTTTCACATATAGGGGACTTTGGACTTGGGAACATTAGAAGCTGGCACTGGAATATATATTGTATATACTTTAAAGATAGGCATTTTTTTTAACTTTATGAATTTTAGGACCAATGCTACGTTCCGAAAGAAGTGTTTGGGGAAGTTCTTTAAATAGGAGGTTCAGACTCCACATACTGTAAGCCTTTGCTCTCGGACAGCCCTCTACTTTTATCTAGTTATCTCTCTTAACCCATGTGGCAATCAGCCCACTTTACAGATGAGGAAATTGAGACTTGGGGAAGTAAAGGGACTTGGGGATAAGAAAGGGAAGCACTAAGAAGAAATGTCCCCGTGATAAGCCGCATGGAAGGTCTACTTGCACAACTCCTTTCAAAGAATTATTTTTAAAAACCCTGCTTCTCTGACCCTCAGTTTTTTCATTTGCCAAAAAGGTGTGAAGAGACCGATGTCATGGCGTTGCCGTAAAGATGCAATCTGTAGTGGACATTTGCCCTTCTAGCATCTTTGAAAGCCCTTTGAAGTCAGAAACCTTCCTGGCCATGTGCATCTTGAACTCCCAACTCACCCTACTTTTAAACAGCTTTATTGAGATGTAATTCACACATCATAAAATGCACACATTTTAAGTTACAACTCCATGATTTCTAGTAAACTTTTAGAAGTGTGCAGTCATCACCACAATCCAGTTTTTGAAACATTTTCATCACTGCAGAGAGATCCTTTATGTCCATTTGTTGTCCAGCCCCATTCTTGCCCCAGCCCCGGGCAAACACTAATCTGCTTTCTGTCTCTATAGATTTTCTTCTTTCCTGGATATTTCATAGAAATGCAATCATACAATTTGTGGTCTTTTGTATCTGCTTCTTTCATTTGGCACGTTCGTGCGGTTCTTTCATATGCCTTTGTGTAGCTGAGTAGTATTCCACTGTACGGACATACCGCAGTTTGTTTACCCATCACCAGTGGATGCATGTTTGGATTACTTCAAGTTTCGGGCTTGTCTTAATCTGTTTTGTGCTGCTAAAACAGAATACCACAGATTGGATAATCTATACACGTTTCTAACAGAAATTTATTCTCTCACAGTTCCAGAGGCTGAGAAGCCCAAGACCAAGGTGCTGGGATCTGGCGAGGGCAGAAAGCAGACGAGCAAAAGGAAATGAACTCTGTGACCTCACACGGCAGAAGAGCAGGAAAGAGAGAACTCACTCCACAAGCCCTTTTTATGGTGGCATTAATCCATTAATGAGGCAGAGCCCTCATGACCTGAACACCTCCCAAAGGCCATACCTCCCAATGCTGTTACATTGGGATTAAGCCTCAACGTGAAACTCGGAGGGAACGAAAACAGTCAAACCATAGCAGAACTATCATGAAAAATGCTACTGCAAACATTGGCATATATGTCTTTGTATAGACACATGCTTTTACTTTCTCAGCTAGCTTTTCCAGCCTCCCTTGCAGCTAGGGTGCAGGCACATAACTCAGGCTTCGCCAATCAGAGTCCTAGCTATAATATGTCTGTTAATTCCCACAGCAGCTCTGTCAGATTGACACCACTGCTATCTACAGGGATAAGTTGTACCACCTTCCAGTGGTCAGGTTCTTTTAATAGCCCACATTTATTGAACATAGGCCATGTGCCCAACAATGCATTTTGCCATTTAATTCTCACAACGACCTGGGGTAGGCACTATTATTTTCCCCATTTTACATATGAACAAACTGTCTCATGGCTGAATTTGGTCCCTGAGCTCGGATATAACTGCACATTTCCCGTTTTAAAATCCACACTGTACTCTTCCTCTAATGATGATCAGCAGTGTAGTGCTTTGCTGACATGGGAAGTGGAGCCATGGCAGATAGAGCATCGCCAGGTCTTGGAGCTCTGACAGCCACTGCCATTGGAGGAGAGCTCTGCAGGCCCCAGAGGTCATGGGCCTCCACAGTCCTCTGTAATTATCTGGGAAGGCCATTACCATCCCACTAAAAGATGGGGAAATGGAGGCCCCGAAAGGTGCAGTCACTTGACCAAGCTCGTGCAGAGAATGAGTCCCAGAGGGCAGGCTCCATCGTCAGTGGGACACAGGCCAGTGCTGAGCCCCCCGCAGTCCCTGACTACACCCCCTGCAGGTTCAGGGCTCCACGGGTGGTGGTTGAGAGAGTAAGAGCTCGGCATGCCCTGGGTGACAGTGGAGGCTTGTAGGCGGGCTCTAGGACCTATAGAAATCTGGACAAGTCCCACCTGCCACCTGTGAGACATGAGGAAATTCTTTATTCTGAGTTTGTTTCCCATTTTGCAAAATAGGAAAAGAATAATATTCACTGCATGGGGCTACTGTGAAAGTTGCTTGCTAGAAAGATCGCTCCGAATTCTATTCCCGTCAGCCCATTTCCAGCATCTTATTCAAAGGCACCTTGTTTTTCGGATGTTGAGAAAAGCCCTGGAATGTGCAGATATTTTCACAACTGATTCTGGAAACTGGCAAAAGAAAAATCAGAGATTAATTTATTTCCTTCCAAGTTATCATGCATAAATAGCTACTTTGCTATGAATTAGTTGGAGGCAAACTTTCTGCCTTAAAAACATAGCACAAGGACTTCATGCTTATTTTGACAAGTACATTTAAGAGAACCCTTCTAGCTTCATACATTTATTCTAATCATTTCAGCTTGTTTGTTTTTTTCTTTATGTTTTATAATATATAGACACCAAATTTAGCTACATGCTACAGACCAAATTGCTGCAGAAGTCTGATGATATATTAATATGCATCCCTACTACTGTCCTCTCCCTCAACAGCTCAGAGAATAAACTGTCTGCTTGGAAGACGGGAATGAGAAAGGGCAGGGGTCACACGGGCTGTATCCCTAGGGACCGGCTTGCTCCTCAGACCCTCACCCCAGGCCTCTGTATGCCAGGCCCCAGTGCTGAGTAAAGTTCCAGTTCTCTAGATTATAAGGCCGGGCCTCTGCCCTCGAGGAGTCACATCTAGTGGAGGAAGAAGGCTGGCAAACGGAAGTTTAATACAGAATGCCGTAAGGCTGATGGAGCTATGACAGGGCATGGAAGACAGAACCATTAATAGAAATCAAAGAGGGTGAAAAGGTGCCTTGCGTCGCCAGGCCCAGGAAGTGAGAGTAGGGAGCTCCAGGCAAAGGGCACGTGCTAAGGCAGGGAGGCTTGATAGTTCACGGCAAGTTTGAGAAAGCAAAGAATCAAAGTGGTTAGAACCCTGGGTGTGCGCAAGTGTGTGCGTGTGTGCACACATGTGCTTGTGTTACTAGAATATGGATTATAGGAAAGGGAGAGCGGGTAGGTTAAGGCCAGGTGGATGGACTGACCAACCCAAATGAAGAGAATGATTGACATGCAGAAACAAAGGTATCAAGCTACAGGCACTGGGGAATCATTGACATTTCTATCAGGAGAGAGGTAGGGTCTGCTTGGCATTTAGAAAGATCACTTCAGTTGCCATAAGGAGGATGGGTTTCAGTGAAGTCTGGTGACATGAAGACCAGTGAGTAAGTCCAGTTGGGAAACAGGCTAAAACTAGGCCTGGTGGGGGAGACGGAAGAGTGAAAAGGATGTGGGAGACACATGAGAAATAGGATCGACAGTCATTATTGAGTGACTGGGTGTAGAGAAATAGGGAGAGAAAGCACTCAGAGTTGTGTCCGGGTTCCTGGTTCGGCTGGCCAGAGGGAGGGTGGGGACAGTCATTGAGCTAGACAACCCAGGAGGAGGGAGGTGATAGAGTCCTTCTCAGCAGGCGAAGTAAGCAGCCTTGGGCCCTGCAGGTGGCCATGCCCAGGCCACAGAGGAGAGCTGGGCTGGAGGTAGCAGCTAGGTCGCAGAAAGATGGCGATAAAAGCCTTGGAGAAGACCCCCCATGCCCTGGGAATGGGGTATGTGGAGGGGAACCACAGGAGGTTTAAGGGGCTCAGCAAGGGCAGCTTTTCAGTCTGTGATTGGCATGAGATGTATCAGGAGCTGTGGCAGAGGGTGGCTGAATATGCCGCCTCAAAATATGCCACTTTGGCATAAGTGTTATTTTGAGCTAAAAGCACTTAAGAAACAGCAGATGCAAGAAGGGTGCTCTGACCTCTCCCTCCCTTCCCGAAAGTAGGAGATGAAACCCCATGTGAAATGTGCCCTTCCTATACTGGGAAGAAAAAACATCATTACCACCAGAGGTGGGGAGTCCAGGCCAAGAGAATTCTATGCAAACATGCCTTGTCAAATAATTCTTACTTTCCTTTAGTCCCACCATATACTTTAAATACTTTCCCACAATTGCCTCTCTTTGTTCCACTGGGTATATAAGCACTTAGGTTTGCCACTTCTTTGGGTCTGCTTTACCTTACGAGGGTTCCCATGTCCCTAAAGCTTACATTTAAAACATGTGTATGCTTTGTTCTTGTTGACCTTTCTTTTGTTACAGAGCCCCGGTCAAGACCCTAGACAGTTTGAGGAAAAACTGTTCCTTCTCTGCAGAGGCAAGGTCAGGCTGCACCATGACTTCAGGGAAGAAAGAAAATGTCCATGAGCCAGAGCAGGTGTTCCTTTTCTGTTTCTCCCTGAGACCCCTCACTGGACATTTCATTGGCAGCTTTTCCCTGCAGGGCAGAAGGTCTCGCTCACACCCTGTTTCCATCAAGCTGCGTGAATTTGATCGGCAATCTGCAGCTCAGTCCCATCCTCATGAAATTCTCTTGCCTGAGAGAGGAATTAGCTTTTAAATGCATCGTATCTGGTTCCGTGTTGGTTGCTAACAGAGACATGCCAGAGGGCGAGGCCCTCTCCTATTCCATGGTGTGAGTTCCTAGCTCCCTTGGGATGTCTATAGGAACAGTTAAACTTTTCATGTCCGCTGGAGCCCTGAGTATGTTGGATGTTTACCAACAGTGACACCAGTGAAACATAGTCTGTCATTTATGCAAAAAAAGTCTTCAGATCTCCAGGACAAAGAATAGGGAGAATTTAAAGGACTCCACAAGCAACAGAGAATAGCAGTCAAGAGGTCACACTCAGTTGTCACCCTGCCTGGATTCAGGACCTCCCTCTGAGCAGTGTGTGCCCCTGGGGAAGTCTCTCCATGCCTTAGTTTATTTATCTGTAAAATGGGAATAATAATAATCTCTACATATCAGAGTTGTTAAGAAAATTTAAGTATGCATTTTTCTTATGGGAGTATGAACATGTATTAAGAGTTTAATAGGCAAAAAAATAAAAATAAAACTGTGAATCAGCTAAGTCATTTGGATAATGCTGACAATGCTCAGAATATTCATTTCCAAGCCCAATTGTGTTTGAGCAGCTTGTTTAATATCAAATCCAGGGCATTCCTAACTCAGGTGCTCAAGTTTCACCTCTTTATATATAGATTTTTCTGCCCTGGTGAGTTTGGCTTGAATATGTTTATTTTCCTTAACTAGATTCTTATATTCACTTTTTGCTTCAAATTCATAGGCAGTAGAAAACCGCAAGAAAATGAACAATGAAGAAACTACATAAAGAAGCTGTTTCTGGTGGGGAAAAGATGGAGGTGTGCTTGGAACTAGGAACAAGAGACTCCATTTCTAGGACCATTCCTACCTCTAAGCAGCCTCACACCTCTGAACAGAGGCCTGGATTGAGCTGGAGTTTCAGCTGGAAGAAGCTCTGAAGCCACCAGATCTAACCGTCCTTTTCAGGAGCGGGACAGACAGAGGCCCAGAAGGAGGAAACGAGTTTTCCCAGGTTGCCCAGCCAGCAAGTGGCAGAGTCAATCCCCATTCCAGGCTCAGATGCTTCCTAGGGTGCATGATACACCCGCGTAGCCCTCAGCGTTATCATGAACGTCAACTCATATATTACACACGCAAGCCTCAGGGGCCCAAAACGTGTGCTCTGAAGACACACACACTGGGATCTGAACTTTGGCTGCAGCAAGTACCAGCTGTGTGAACTTGACCTTAACCTTTCTGAGCTTTTATATTCTTGCCTGTACAGATGAGGTAGATGCAGATGGGATAATAATAGGACCAACCACACCACATAGTCAAAACGACAAAATGAAATCCCACTTACCAAGCACTGAGCACAATAACTGACATGCAGAATGTGCCCAGGGAATAACTGGTATTTTTGTTACTGTCATACACGGCACAATTTAATGAATATTTGCTGAGTGTTTACTTGGGTCTGGGGCATGTTGGGCTTAGCTGGGAATTCAGGGAGGGGCAGATTAGGGCCTCTCCAAGGCCCTAACGTGGGGAGAAGGGGATGGTGGAGAGAACAGTGCATTGTACTTGCTCCCTCTGAGAGTAAGAGGAAGCAAGAAAAGTGGGAGAGCACTTCTAACCGGCAAAATCAAAATGGCTTTGACGGGACGTGGTGTTTGTGACAGCCCTTGAAGGATATGTGGCTTTGGGGCAGGTTATTCGGGTTGGTGGAAAAGTATAATTTCAGGTAGAAAGAACAGCATGACAAGGGGGTGGAACGTGGAATTGGCCACGGGACCATGAGCAGTCCCGGCTGGGATGGAGGATGCTCACATGAGTCAGCGCCGCCCTGCGGAGTCTGCAGTGGGACACTTACTGCTCTACCTGCCCTGTACCAATCCCCCTTCTCTTCTGGCCACCACGTGGTTTCCCTGGGAGGAACCACCCCTTTCGCTCCCAGTGCACGTGGCTCAGCTGGGAGTGACTTTGCCCCCGAGACACAGTGATCGGCTCAAGGGTGGGAGCATGACCTGTGCTGGGCCAACGAAGATCTTCCCTGGGACTTTGCTGGACTTCTTGGAAAGTGGCTTTCTTTCCACTGGGGTTTAGCTGCTAGGGTGGAAGCGTGGAGCTGATGGCTTCCGTCTTTGCCATCACACAGGAGAAGCTACACGAAAGTACCCCCACCAGAGGGGAGAGCAGAACTGAAAAATGGAGAAGGATTTTGGTGATGTCAGTGGGCCATGAGCTCTACTTCTAGAGCTTTAGTTATATGAGGCAGTAAGTTCCTTTTTGTTTCCCTTTTGCTTAAGCCTATTTGTATTCATTGCTATTAAAAGAATTCCAATGAATAAAGTAATAATAACAACAGCAGTTTGTTTCTAGTGAGCATTAATCACATGCCAGGTGGTGTTTTAAGAGACTTATAAGTAATAATTCATCCAAATCTCACAACACAGCAGCAGGTACTAATTAAAAACTCTTAGAGGCAAGAAGAACCAATGCTCAAAGAGGGCAAGTAGCTTGCCCAGTACCTCAGCTAATAGGTAGCGCAACTGAGCTCCGAAGTCAGGCATTTTGACCACAGAATCTAGGCTCTTACCACTGTGCTATAGTAACTAACTTAGTGTTGGCACAGTGGTTTCCCTTCCCGTGGATACTTCGTGCTCTTGTTCCACCCAGCTCAAGATAATTCTCATCTTATTGTAGCATGTTATTATGACAGGTGTGTTACCACTCTTTCTTTCACAGTCTTAATTCCAATAGAAAAATCCAGTAGAACGGAGCTTGATTCTTAGTCTTTAAGTCCCCTGCGCTTTTTCTCCCAGGAGATGCAGCATGTCTCTATGGACAGAGGACTCCTGGTGGGCACAGTGCAGCTCTCCAGACGGAGTTTTGCCACAGTGTCCCCATTCCCAGGCCCTGATCCTACCTCAGAGTTCTCTGATACAACCACAAATGATTCTCCCCCAAGCGGGAAAACTCTAAGGACATTAGCCTCAATACAGTCTGGAAACTTTAGAAAATATGAATAAATGGTTATTTGGCTACAACAGATTAAGTTCTTCCTGTGTGTCAGGTACTTCCCCAAGCACTGTCCAGGCATCATCTCTGAATTTGAACCTGTCTGCGTCCAGATCCAGGGCTCCCACTTCATACTGCATTCCAGGGCACAGACACGCCCAAGGAAAGGCATACGCGAGAATAATGAAGTGTGTGTCTTCTTTTACAAGCTCAAGGGAAATAATTTTGAGTTTTGGACAAAGAAAAGGAATTTGAGTTATTGCACTGTGGCTAGTAAATGTGCAAGATTTCTTTCTTTGTATTAGTAGGGGCTGACCCGTAGTAGGCCCTCAAGTTGTGCTAATCCATGTGGGATGGACTTGAGGTATTTCATGTGAATGGAATGGCATGGAATCAAAGCTAATCAAGTCAAATAAAAAATAATAAAGATAGAAAATACATTGTGTTTGAAGGCAACTATGTCTCTGATTGAACCAAGAGCAGTAGCTAGCAGGAGTAAAATCTTGAAGAAAGGGGAAAAGATAAGTTTATCTCCTGAATATGCCCCAGCTGAAATCTAGTAGAGTGTTTTTAAAAAAAAACAAGAGCAAAAGTACTTACTCCTCCTTAATATAGTGGTGAGTAAAAAGAAAAGAAAAAGTGCAGTGTACACTATTCAGGACATGGTTACACTGCAAACCCAGCACTCGCCACTGCACAACATATCTATGTAACAAAACTACACTTGTATCCCTTAAATTTATAAAATTAAAAAAAGTTGACATCATCCACAGTAAGAAACAGAATTTATTTCACAATGTAGTATACATGGTCGTGTGTGTGTGTGTGTACACATACAGGCATACCTAGTTGTACTGTGCTTCTCTTTATTGCACCTCACAGATAATTGCATTTTTTGAAGGTTTGTGGCACCCCTACATTGAGCAATTTTGTCAGCACCATTTTTCCAACAGCATGTGCTAACTTCATGTCTGTGTCACTTTTTCACATTTTAGTAATTCTCACAATATTTCAAACTTTTTCATTATTGTTATATCTATTATAGTGACCTGTTATCAGTAATCTTTGATGTAACTACTGTACTTGTTTAGGACACCACAAACTGCGCCCATACAACAGCAAACAATCAATACATGCTGTGTGTGTTCTGACTGCTCCGCTGACCGGCTGTGTCCCTGTCTCCTCCCTCTCTCCTTGGGCCTCCCTTCCTCCTGAGAAACAACAATATTGAAATTAGGCCAATTAATCACCCTAAAATGACCCCTACGTGTTCCAGTGAAAGAAGGAGTCTCATCTCTCACTTTAAATCAAAAGCTAGAAATGATTAAGCTCAGTGAAGAACACATATCGAAAACTGAGATAGGCCAAAAGCGAGGCCTCTTGTGCCGAACGGTTACCAAGTTGTGACCACAAAGGAAAAGTTCTTGAAAGAAATTGAAAGTGCTAATCTACTGATAGTGAACATGGTAAGAAAGTGAAACAGCTTATTGCTGATATGGAGAAAGCTTTAGTGGTCTGGATAGAAGATCAAACTAGCCATATTTCCTTAAACCAAAGCCTAATCCAGAGCAAGGCCCTAACTCTCTTCAATTCTGTGAAGGCTGGGACAGGTGAGGAAGCTGCAGGAGAAAAGGTTGAAGCTGGCAGAGACTGGATCATGACGTTTAAGGAAAAAAGCCATCTCCATAAGGTACAAGTGCAAGGTGAATCAGAAAATGCTCACATAGAAGCTGCAGCAGTTATCCAGAAGACCTCGCTAAGACAATTGATGAAGGTGGCTACACCAAACAGCTTTTCAGTATGGACAAAACGCTGTTCTATTGGAAGAAGATGCCGTCTAGGAGAGGAGAAGTCAATGCCTGGCTTCAAAGCTTCAAAAGGACAGGCTAAGTCTCTTGTTAGAGGCGAATGCAGCTGATGACTTTCAGTTGAAGCCAGTGTTCACTTACTGTTTTGAAAATCCTAGGGCCATTAAGAATTATGCCAAATCTACTCTGTCTGTGCTCTAGAAATAAAACAACAAAGCCTGGCTGACAATACATCTGTTTACATCACGGTTTACTGAATATATTTGAAGCCCACTATTGAGACTTACTGCTCAGAAAAAAAGATTCCTTTCAAAATATTCCTGGTCATTGACATTGCACCTAGTCACCTAAGAGTTCTGATGGAAATATATAAGGAGATTAGTGTTTTCATGCCTGCTAACACAACATCCATTCCGCAGCCCATGAATCGAGGAGCAATTTCAACCTCTTGGTCTTATTGTTTAAGAAATGCATTTTATAAGATTGTCTCTGCCTTAGACAGTGATTCCTCTGAGGAATCTGGGCAAAGTAAGTTTAAAACTTTCTGGAAAGGATTCACCATTCTAGATGCCATTAAAAACATTCATGATTCATGGAAGGAAGTCAAAATTTCAACATTAACGGGAGTTTGGAAGAAATTGATTCCAGCTGTTGTGGATGACTTTGAGGGTTTCAAGACTTCAGGGGAGGAAGTCGCGCAGATGTGATGGCAATAGCAAGAGAACTGGCATTAGAAGTGGAGCCTGAAGATGTGACTGAGTTGCTGCAATCTCATGAGAAAACTTCTTTAACGAATGTGAAGTTGCTCCTTATAGATGAGTGAAGAAAGTGGTTTTCTGAAATGGAATCTACTTCTGGTGAAGATGCTGTGAACACTGTTGAAATGACAACAAAGGATTTATAATATTACATAACTTGGTTGAGAAAGCAGTGGCGGGGTTTGAGAGGATTGACTCCAATTTTAAAAGGACTTGTACTGTGGGTAAAATGCTATCAGACGGCATAGCATGCTACAGGGAAATCTTTCACGAAAGGAAGGGTCAATCAATGTGCCAAATTTCACCGTTGTCTTATTTTAATAAATTTCCACCGTCACCTCAACCTTCAGCAACCACCTCCCTAATCAGTCAGCAGCCGTCAACATCAAGTTCTTAGCAATTAAGAACTTGTAAAGTAAGGTATGTACGTTGGTTTTCTAGATATAACACTATTGCACACTTAATGGACTATAGTATAGTGTAAACATGACATTTAAATGCACAGGGAAAGCCAAACAAAATTGTGCGACTCTTTATTGTGGTATTCACTTTATTGTGGTGGTCAGAACCGAACCCACAACATCTCCAAGGGATGCCTGCATATATGTATATGGATATAGATTAGATGTAGCTAAATATAAATGAAAGAGAAGTTTCATGAAACATAATAGTACTGATCCATGCTACCCAGAATGCACTATATTTTCCAAACTTTTTTATTCTATTCTAGTTTAATCTTCTATTTTTTTATTTTAATTATCTTAGTCCCAAACCCACTAATCTAATTTACTCCCCTTGAATAGGTTAAACTTATAGTATGGAAAGACCTTTTCTGCTGGAAAGGGATCTGGGTAGACCTGAGATTGAATCCCAGTTCTGCATGTACTCTCTGCAATTTCATGATCTTTTAGAGTCTCAGCTGCCTCATCTGTAAAACGGGGGTAATAACTCCTCTGCCAGGCTCCTCGGGAGGGACAGACAGCAGTGCACCTGTAAGGTCCCAGTGTGGTGCTGAACACACTGAGCAAGGGGGCCTTGACACGCCCAAGCCACAAGGGCTGCATTTGACCCCAATTCTCCTACAAAAAGAGATAGAAGGGAAGATGAAAAGGGATGGAAGGAAGAGGAGACATTCCCACCACTCATGCGTCTCTGCCTCAATCCCTCCTGTTCCGCAGCGGCCAGCCCCACTGAAATGTGGCCTTTCTAGCCCAGGAGCCTCCCCGATCCATGCCATGGCTGGAGGTCTTCCTCAGGCTGCCCTTCTGCTCTGGGATCATTTCAGAGAGCAGCGGTGTCTCAGGTAATCAGTCACCATGAGCCAGGGCCTGTCCGATTCATGTCAGGGAGCAGGTAGCATGCCAGGGAGCAGGAATTATTCAGGATTAAAAAGTTCCGAGCTGCCCGGGGGTAGAAAGGTGAGCCAGCTGCACAAGCTAGTAAACGGTCTGATAAAACATTCAACATGAACAGTAGCAATATGGATCTAACGGGAGATACAAGGCTGTGGACACTAAAACAATCTTCCAAGTGATTCGCCCGTTTGTCCATCTGTTAACCCGTCTGTCCATTCATTCATTCTTGGGCACCTACCCTGTTTTCCACCCCTGCCCAGGCTCCAGGGAGACCAGATGAACAGGATGCAGCCCTTGCCTTTGAGGAACTCACCGCGCAGAGCGCACAGAGGGCAGTGAATGATTATGATGCATCCAGGTGAATGGCACCATATCCTGGCTGTTGTGAAAAAGCAGCAATGAGCATGGGAGTGCAGACATCTCTTTGGCATCCTGGTTTCAATTCTTTTAGACATGTACCCAGAAGTGGGATTGCTGGATCATGTGGTAGTTCCATTTTTAATTTTTTGAGGAACAGCTGTAGTGTTTTCCATAAGTACAATTTTCCATTCCTACCGGCAGTGTACAGGAATTCCAATTCTCCACAACCCACATGTCCATCAACAGATTCATGGACAAAGAAAATGTGGTATAAAAACATACAATGGAATATTATTCAGCCTTTAAAAAGAAAGAAATCCTACCATTTGCCACAACATGGATGGATCCTGAAGACATTGTGCTAAGTAAAATATGTCAATCAGAGAATGATAAATACTAGGTGATTCTACTTACTTGAGGCATCTAAAATGTCAAAATATAGAAGTAAAAAATAGAATGGTGGCTGCCAGGGAAATGGAGAACTGTTGTTCAAGTTATACAAGATGAATAAGTTCTGGATATCTGCTGTACAACTTAGTGCCTATAGCTAACAATGTAGTATTGTACACTTTAAAATGTGATAAGAGCAGAGATCTCATGTTAAGTGTTCTTGCCACAATAATAAGTGAATAAATAAATGCAAGCACAGAGAAACTTTTTGATGTGATGGACATGCTTATTGCCTTGATTGTAATGATGGTATTACAGATGTTTGCATATGTCAGAACTCATCAATAATGTACATTAAATATGTGCAGTTTTTGTATATCAATTATACCTCAATAAAGCAGTATAAAAACCCTGAGAGCACAGACAAGAAATGACATTATTACATGCCAAAGCTTTCATCGTAGCAAGACAAATGATTAAGTATTTTATTCTTGACATTTATAACTGCAGAAAATATATTCAATTATGTGTTCTGTATTTTCCAAACTTTCTCACAATGAGAAAGTTATATGTCAGGAAAATAAACAATAACTACAAAAACAAAAAAAGAGAATGATCACTCACACTTTTTTACATTCTGTACCATTTATCCAAGTGCTAACAATCTGTTAGAACTTTTGTATATCCCGAAGTTCTCCTTTTTGCTGTCATTTAACTAATGACTACTTGAATAAATCTTTAATAATTCAGGGTGGGGGGATGAATGACACAGAGATTGTGGGTTTCCCGAGGATAGAGCGACTGACGTGGCCTGGGAGAACAGTGGAAGACAAGATTACCAGGGAGAAGGAAGCAAAGGGAATTCCAGGCAGAAGGAACAGCAGGGGCAAAGGCTCAGAGGAAAGCCAGTGGGCTGAAAGCAGACTAAGCGAGACGGGGTTTGAAAAGGAGCCAGAGACAGAGGTGACTCAGGAAAGAGGGGTCGGGCCAGATTATGAAAGAATCTAAAGAGCAGGCTAAAGGACATTAGACTCAATCCTGTAGGCAACAGGGAGCCATCAAAGGATTTGGAGGAGGGTAGAGACAACCTCAGATTTGTGATTTACAGAGAGTTCTCCAGAGCAGTGGTAAATGCACTGGATGAAGAGTCTGCAGGTAGGGAGATCACTCTGGATGCTGTCCAGGTAAGAGATATGAGAAACTAGGGAAATTTGGATACTGACCAGATATTTGTTAATATTGAGAAATGGGTGTTAATTTTTAGGTTTCAGATTATTATGCTATATTTTTTAAAAAGTGAGTCCTTATCTTTTAGAGTTGCATACTCTAATATTTATGAATGCAATGCCATGCTATCTAGGATTTCCTTCAGAATAATCTGGGTATGGGAGTACAAGAATTTGGGGGGAAATCAGGGATGAAACACAATCGCCTCTGAGCTGATAATTGCTAAACCTGGGTGATAGATACATTGAAGTTCATGTTGTTATCATGCCACTTTTATGTTTGAAATCTTCCATAATAAAATGTTTTCAAGATAATAAAAATGTAATGAAGAGAAGGAAACAATAAAAGTCAGAGCTAATACAGATAGAGTGCCTACCCGGTTCAGAGGCCTTAGGTATATTCACTACCTTCACGGGCACAGCCATCCTAAGACCCAGATATTATTAATACCCCCTTTAACAGACGAAGAAACTGAGGGTCAGAGTGTATGGACCATACTTAAGGCGACACAGGTGCTACCTGGTGGAGTGGAGATTCTCACCACATCTGGCACCACAACCCCTGCGCTCTAGGACCGGCAGCAGCCCGCGTCCAGGGCTGAGCCAGGGGTGGGGAGGGTAGCGGACCGTAAGCTGCGAGAGCCACAGGGGCTACAACACGCAGGGCTAGGAAGCCACTTTCAGGACTTTGGCTTTTATTCCGAGTGAGATGAGGCGTCCG
This sequence comes from Indri indri, assembly GCA_004363605.1. Taxonomy (NCBI): domain Eukaryota; kingdom Metazoa; phylum Chordata; class Mammalia; order Primates; family Indriidae; genus Indri; species Indri indri. The sequence continues at coordinate 3,835 of RJWJ010006465.1, read as the reverse complement.
GCAGGGTTTTGCGCGAGAGACAAACCCAGAGAAAGGGAGCCCCACGGGCCTGGCTGCTGTCCTTTGAAAGTCCTGCTCCCACCGGGTCTTCCGCTGGCGCCCGGGAAGGCAATTCGGGGAGCGCTCCCCCCTCCCCCGTTCTCTGGCAGGAGAGGCTCGCTGTGCCCGAACCGCGCTGGCAGACAGCGTGCTTCATGCCGAACCTCTGCTTTCCTTCCCCAGGCTGGAATGGGGTGTGTGCCGGGCGGCGAGTGCACCCGTGACCAGCCCCGGCACAAACCCGGCACCAGGGTCTCCAGCCAGCTTCCCTGGAAGCAGACAATGTTCCCTCACTTGTTGCTGGGGAAATTAAGGACGTCCTGTGTGACTCCACTGGGTGGGGGGCCCTTGGAAGCTTGAGCCTGCTTTCCCCGGACCTCGCCCCGAGCACTTCTGCCAGTTGTGTTCAGTATCCTTTGCTGGAATAAGTCGTAGCCATGAGTGCAACAATCTGCTGAACCCTGTGAGTCCTACTGGCAAATTACTAACCCCGAGGGGGGTCTTGGGGCCCTTGACAAAAGAGCGATCTAGCTGACACTGACACGTTTGAAAAGACCGCTGGGGCCGCTTTATTGAACAGGCGGGGTGGGGCAAGGAGCCCAGGGAGGGGTCTATTGCCGCAATGCAAGCAAAGCCCCACCCTGGCTGAGACCCCGGCGGTGCTGGTGGAGCGGCGAGCAGAGGCGGGACTCCAGAGTCGTGAGTGCTGGGGCTTGAAGGCGGGCGGAGCAAGTCACCAGCAACGCCTGTGAGAGCTGGGACCGCTAGCCAGAGGGCTGTCCTCACTCATGGGCTTCGTTCCATTGACCCCTTGGTATGGCAGAGACTGTGATAGTCACCCCTTACAGTTCCCGGTGGGACGTCTGGCCCACGGTGTGCATGCGACTTTCAAGACTGTCCTCCTCTCATCCACCGCCCACGAGCAGAGGTCGCCCCAGGAGAATCGCCTTCCATGAAGAGAACAAGCGCGACTTATTAAGACTTAAGACTTAAGAGCCCTTGAATCCAAGAGTGTGGAATTCTACTAAAGAAAAGATGTTTAATCAGCCCATTCCTGCTTCCTGACCTCGGCTTTTCCAAGAGTTAAAAGAGGACAGGCAGAAGTTTTAAAAAGTTTTCAAGGACCAAAAAAAAAAAAAAAAAAAAAAATACTTCTTTGGTTGAGAATACACGTACCATGGGCTGCTCCTGCTGTGGGAGAAAAAGACATCTCTTTTTATGACTTAGATTACACAAACTTTCTTGAACTCTAAATTTGAAATAGCATATTTCAAGGCAGGTGGGTGGATGGGTGTGGAGGAGGAAAAAGCAAAAAGACAAAAGGAAGCAAGCTGGCTGAGTTCTTGGGAACCTGTGTGCAGAGATTTGAAAGTTGAGGAGCGATATTATGTTAATCTATGTTCTAATTGCTCAGCCATAAACAACACCCACTGGCAGCATAAATGTCAGGACCAAGACTTTTTCTGAATCTGCTTTGAAACAATGTCAGTCACTATGGAGAGCACAAAGAGATCGAGTGCTTTTGTTAGCAGAAAAAAAATTTAAATGTATATGACTGAGGGGTATTTGTTACTGAAAGAGAAGACCTCAGATAGAATGGGAGTGGGAGGACAGGGCTGTGGCTAGGTGGGACTGTTTGCCGGCTGAGTGCTAGGGAGGGAGGGCGGCTGACTGATGTGTCTATGACACTCGTCACCTACTGCTGAAAGTGTCACGGAACAGGTTATTGCAGAAGTTTCTGCGTGGCAGGGAGGGAGAGAACTTCAGCTTTTCAAACAAAAATTAAGGCCAGTCGAACAACTTTGAATACTGTAGTCCACCAAATCTGTAAAGATGTCGAGAACTGAAGTTAAAAAAATAAAATAACTAGGTGCTGCTTCTGTTCTAATCACAGGTTGGAAAGACTCAAAGCCTGCTCACAGCTTCCGGGGAAAGAGCTTGGGTTTGGGAACCCAACAATCTGAAACCTTCTCTTCCATTTTTTTCTAACCGTGCGTCATCTGGCAGATGCTCAACCCCTCTGAGCTTCCGTTTCCTTGTCTTTAATAAATGAGGATAATTATACCTGCCTCTTCCAGTGGACAGGAAGAGCAATAAACTAATGTGTTTATGTAAATAGTTGGCACCTAATAAATGCCCCAATAAGCAGCCTGAACCAGGTGGACACTGCCAGATATCCCTTCGTCTCCTAAAGTGCAGTGGGCCTCCCCAGTTCCCCCAAATCTACGCATGGACCTTTACCACCCCCAGGGACCTGCCCTCCCGGTGGCTGAAAACTGACCAGTATCTCAGATGCCGATGTCCATATCTTAACGGGCAATGACTCCAAAGCAATGGCTGCTTTTGGTTTCAACTCCTCCTTACCTCAAATGGAGGTGGGTGAGCAGTGAAGCTTGTTGGTTAAGGACAAGATTTTGGCATCAGACAGACCTAATTTTAGTTCTAGGCTTTTCTATTTCTAGCAGGGTTACCTTAGGTAAGTCACCTAACTTCTCTGAGACTAGGCTATCTGGATAAATATGGCAAGGGAGGCAGACCTAGGCAACCCTCTGAATATCATTAACTCCACCACTACTTCTGGTTTGGGAAACACAGCCACATAGATTTATTTAGTAAGTAGAAAGTTGTTGGGTCTTATAAGTTTTTCTCCAAGGTAGAAAGAGTTGTTAGAAACCTGACTTGAAAATGAGACCGAGGTTAGACTTTGAAGTGTGTTCTCTTCTCACTTAAACCAGGTAGCTTTCTGTTGCTGTTATCACATGTGGCCAAATATTTTAGTTTATTATGGATACCAGTACAATATTATGCTCTTCAACAGTTGAAACCCTGAGGAGGTTTGGAGACAGAAAATGAATAGAATGCGTCTTCTCCAAGTAGGAGAGCTTTCCTTAAATCCTTGAGCCCTGCTCGACTTAGCATCACTGTGTGAGTGTGTGTGTGTGTGTGTGTGTGTGTGTGTGAGAGAGAGAGAGAGAGAGAGAGAGAGAGAGAGAGAATTATTTATCTGTGGATGTGCACTTAAGGACTGTCCAAATAATGTTCTTTCCTTAGGGTTTTTTTCCCCTGGTGGGGGTGCGGGTCCAAAGTGCTGTTTGGAAGCTGTTGGGCTTGATTTGCCTGATACGCCCCAGGTCTCCTGGGCAGGACCTGAGGAGTGAGATCGGATCCTCCCAAGAACCTCATCCGGAACCGTGGGGTAAGCATGCCCTCGCATGTCCCAAGGATGGTGTGACACATGATAGGCATTCAGTAATTGTTTGTTCCCTTCTTACCAGCAAGATGCCAGGTTCTAGAGTCCTACTGTCTGGGTGAGAACATAAGCAAGCTACTTCTCTTTTCATGCCTCAGTTCCCTCAACTATGGAAAGGAATCGTAGGAGGCAAGCAGTAAGCACTCTATAAGCATTTGCTGTTCTCATTGTGATTATTTTTTTCTGGCTGTGTAGTTACAGGCTCAGCCTGAGGTTGAGAATTCACCTTTCAGACCCAAGTACTAATCCACTAACACATTGAGGCTGGTTTTCTGCAATGTTGCTTTTAGAAATAGTGTTTGGGAAGAATTTCTGCAATGTGTCAGCAGTTCTTCAATCCTGGAGATGCTAGGGAATGCCAGCAATAATTATCACCTCGCTGGGCTCCTGTTAGAACTACAGATACTTTAATTAAGTGGATGAGTAATCCGATCCCTCCTTAGAAAATGGGCATTTAGTATGTAAATAGTTTGTTATTTATCACCAGGAAAAACATTGTTTTATTGGCTCCTGCTTGATAAGTTTGCTACTCAAAAAAGGGTTCCT
>RJWJ010006464.1:0-62358 GCA_004363605.1 Indri indri | reverse complement strand
CTCTCTCCTCCCTCTCTCTCTCTCTCTCTCTCTCTCTCTCTCTCTCTCACACACACACACACACACACACTCACACACTTGATTGGTAACTGATTGACCCTGTAACTTTTAAAAAGCTGAGCCCCAAATTTGAGCATTTAACCCTGGTGCACTTAGGCTTTATCTCAAGGAAGAAATTATTTTTGTGACACAAATGCCTTATCTGGTTTTTTCCCAATAGACAAACAACATTTTTTTAAGTGTAGATTTACTTGGCATTTCCATCTGACTTCAGTAGCTCATCATGACCTGATCGATGGTATTTCATTTTATCCCAAATGTGAAGAAAATACTGGTTCTCATGCATCATTTCATGGAAATATAAGAGTAAAAGCCCTGTCTATTCCCCTGGTGATTTCAAAGTGGGTTGGATAGCTATTAAAAGTAGCTGGAAGTCTTAAGTAGTGCTTTATTTTAAGCATAAGAACATTTCTCATACATTAATGTAATCATTTATGATTTCCAGATGTTTTTAGTTCTTTCATTTAATGATGATATATTTGCTAACATAAATTTCCAGTTACTCCCAGAGAAAATCTTTTGTATAGCTCTGTGCTACTTGAGAAATATATTTGCGAGTAAACACTTTTATAAACATTTTTGTTTATGATTTTATGTGAGAGAGGTAAGTGAGGTAATGGTTGAGTTTACAAGATGTCAAGAGAAGAAGGTAAAAAAAAGAATTAATTTCAATGTAATAGAATTACTTCCAATGCATTTTTTTAAAAACATAAAATCACTTAGCTTGAATATCAGCCTTTTGAGGAAGATTTTCCTATTCCTCAGATGTCCGACCCTGGTGTAGGTGCCACCAATGAGCAAAACCAAGTGTAACTGAGTATGTAATATGCAGAGTAGATGAATAGTAGGAAAACAAGTGACCGTTGCATATTTGTAAGACATAAAGTATGCATTGCCGACTTGCCAGCTTTTGACTTTTTACTTAAAAAATGTCATACTCCCTGGGTAATTTTGGCTCATTTCCAGAGTCTGTATTCCTCACTGCTAGCTGAGATGAGACGCCAAACCCCCGTGCTGTTTGAATTTGCGCAACAATGCTTTAATACCCAGAGCTCCTCCGTAAATAGTCTGTCCTCCCCATGCTCAGCGAGAAAACAACCACAGGAAATCTGGGAATGTACAGCTAGCCCTGCTTAATTGATCTAAGCCTGCGGGGCCAGCAGGGGAGAGTTCGTGTACACAGCCTCTGCTCCTGGCTTTGCGGGACTGTTTACCTAAGGGGCAAGAAGTCTGCGTGCGAGAAAGACACCATGTTGCTGCTACAGCCTTAGCAACAGCAGTAGCCGGGGTTTTTTGTTGTTGTTGTTTAGTCGGGAGAGCCATACTCCTTTAAGAAAATACAAACTCCTTACCCTCATTCCTGGCCCCAGTCAGTAATCATCAAGACTGTCAGCTGCCTGCAGTTATCGGGAAGAGCAGCCTGAGGAAAGTTAAAGGAACGCAGATGGACGGTCGCTTTTTGCGTGCAAGTGGCCAGCTAGTATCTGGGGGGCATCACGCCATGCTTTTGATTTCTGTGCCGGGTGCATTAGCAGCTGTGCCTTGGGAGGTTTCATCCAGAAGGAGTGGAGTTGCTGCAGACATTTGTGGGTTTCGGTGAGTGGTAGAAACCTGGGGACACTGTGCTGCTATTGCAGAGCCCCGCAATGAAGATTCAGGAGCATCCCAGCATATCGGACACCAAGCAGCAGAGGAATCCAGATGCCGATGACCAGCAGGAGAGCTTTGTCTCCGAAGTGCCCCGGTTGGACCTGACTGCATTGTGTGATGCGAAGAGCTGGGAAGGTAGGGTCGCCTGATACTTGAATGATTTAATATTGGAACAGCACATACCAATAAGAGCACAAATGCGAGAAGCATGTAACCGTGTGAGTATGTAGATAAGAGAGAGATAGCTATGCGTGCAGAAGTAACTACATTTCTAAACCGAAAATCCTTTATCTGGCATTGGAACATCTCAGGTTAAATGTTGCTGAGGGTAGATGCAATGTGAGAAAGAAAATATGCTTGCCCTTTATCATAATGTCACCTTGCAGTCCTTTTTTTTTCCTTTTTAACTCACCAGGAGTGCTGGTATGTGTGTCCCCCCCTCCCCCACAAGTAGTACCAAGCAGAGTGATAAGGAAACTGTGTGCAGTTAGCATTTCTGCTTTCAGGATACCTGATCCTCTGTCTGCCACCTGCCAGCACCTACCTCCCTCAGTAAATCTCCTTCCCATTTTTCAAGAAAGACTTTGGGTTTGCTTTGTTCCTATGTTTGTTTTTATGGATAGGTTTTTTTGTTTTAAATCCCAGTTAACGAACTTAAGGGATTTGCTTATCAAAGAGAACACTGAATAAACGTGCTTCTTACTGGAAGGCTGTAATACATTGTTTTAGATTGGTTTTTCTAAAGACTTTTGGTAACTACATTAGAAATTTACTTGTGAGGAGAAGAGGGTAGCTTTGTCGAAACTGTATTTCAGGGAGGAGATTGCAGCAGTTGTATCAAGCTGCTTATTCTTTCATTATCCATGTGTCTGCATCCAGACATGTATCAAAGTATATCCAAAATAAATGCCAGTCTGCCTCTACACGGTATGTGTTTGAAGGCTATGGGAGGGAAAACGGCCCCCGATTTCCAGGACAGCAGCATGACAGTGCTTTAGCACAGGGTCACAGCTAGGAAAATCCTTTCAGAGCCTGGATTTCCTTGTCTTCTTCTCCTACCCCTTCTCCTCTTTTTTAAACCAAGAAGTACTTTTTTTTAACCAAGAAGTTACGTTAATGATCCTAGGTAAAGGCTCAAGGGGTGATCTGAAAAGACCGCAAGGTGAAATAGAGGAACCACATTATGTTCCTGGCATCCAGGGCTATAGGGGGAAAAAAACCAGATAAACTGTTTTTTATTCTAGTTTTCCCTCCTTGCAATCTAAGAAAACTGTTCTAGTTCTTTTTACATAAGTAGTCAGTGATCTGAGAGTTTGTCAGATATTTTCAGCTCACAGTAAATTGAGCAAAGAAAATGTGGGGTTGTTTTGTTTTTAAGTTAAATGATATATTTCTGGGTTCTGTTTTGTTCTTCTTTTGTTTTTGTGTACCTTGAAATAATCATGTGTTAGTTTTTAGTTCATACATTAAAAACAACCTGCTTCCACCCCAGAAAATTTCCCGTAGGAGTCACTGTTACTCAAATAAAAGAAAAAAAGCGGTAATCAAAATAAATACTATATTTAGGTCTTAATGATATGGTCTGCCATAAAGCTCTAAATAAAAACAGATTTTTGGTCTGAATTCAAATTAGTCACATTTTCTTTTTCTTCTCAAATGGACTCGGTTTCTGATTATTTTTATCTTTATTAGTCATGAGTTTATAATCTCAGCAGACTTAAATAGGCTAATGTAAAGCTGAAAATTCTCTCCAGGGTTATTTAAAGCCAAGTAATAGTTTTCTTTAAAGTATTTTATTAATGTAAAGAACTTTCTTCCAGATAAACAATAATAATATGACAGAGCCAACATTTTATTTTGGAAATCTAGATGAATTTTTCAAAAAAGGTTATTGTAAAAACATGCATTTCATCTCAATAGGCTTGGGAATGTGAGTTGTATTGTCCATGTAATTTATGAAGTTACGGTCCTGCTCAGGCTGGTCTTGAACTCCTGAGCTCAAGAAGTCCGCCTGCCTCAGCCTCCCAGAGTGCTAGAATTACAGTCCTGAGCCACTGCCCGGCTTCCTTTGCATTAGGGAAATGGTGCATTTGAAAAGACCTTTGCTGGGCCTTTGACAGGGCCCTGATGACAGCCTTGTCAAGAGATGGGAAAGAGAAGACAGGTAGGGTCGTGAATTAGTAATGGGTTAAGCAGCTGCACTTAAATGTGCAGATAAATGGATCAAAGTCAACTCAAATGGGGGAATTATCATTAGGTAAAGTCCTCAGCCCTATCCTGTTCCACACATTTATTAATGATTTAAATAGAGCTGTTAAGGGCCTGCTTATTAACTTTGTAAATAGAGGCAGAGCAGATAAATGAAATTTAAGGATTAAATTTGTGATTGATAAAGATGATTGCTGCAGTTCCTGATAGTTTGTAAGACTATTCAAACAATTTAATAGGACTGCCATTGTTCTAAGGTTAAATTTTGGAACACTAAAGAAAATTTTCTAAAAGGGTTCCCCCACTAAAGAGCCTCCCCAGGAGGGCTTGCTTTCTTCTACATTCAGGATATACAAGTACCCCCTAGCTCAGCTGAGAAGAAAGCTACCACATCATGCCAAGTAGTAATTGTTCTAAATAACATAGTTGGAAATGCAATGTGGAAAACATCAGCTCTCTTAATTCTGTGCAGATTTCTTAGAAATAAATCATCTCCATAGCCAGTTTTCTTTTGTATAGTAAGTGGATTCAGCCAGCTAAGCACAGAGTGACTATGTCACAATGACCACATTAGCATTACTCAGAGATACATTTCCTCATCCTACAGTGAATTTCCTTTTTTCCATGTGTACTATATTGTGTGAATTAGAAATCCCCCAAGACCTATTCTTTTTTATTACTTAGGTAGCAAGCATACAGCTTTTATCTCTGTTATTTGTGACCTGCTGTGATATCAGCTGACCTGGTGGCTTAATTTTTAATAGACATGTCATACTTATGTCCAGAGTTCATTGTCACTGGACACATAACTAAAAGCAAAATCAGTGTACCCAAGGAATTTGGGTCTACATAAGAAAATACATTTATTTTATCTGGTGGTTTAGGAAGACAGTCCAATGTAAAGCCTCACATCTTTTGTGTTTCCCTTTGAATAATTTTCTTGCAATATTCTGTTGTCTCTTCCCTTGCTCTAGAATTACTGGTTAAAATATTTTCCAAACTAGCAATTGGGAATGGTCAGTGAATACATCCTCAAAACTGGCTCTCTAGGCAGGTAATGCAATTGGACATATTATATACCACACTATTCTTATTTAGTTCTTTCTTTTTTTCTAGTTGAGTGCCAGCTATCAACATGAGACAGCCTTGTATTTTTAGATCATTTCAAACTCAAACGGGAGAATAGTTGATTTTATTGATTAGTTATATCGAACTATGTATTACATGTCATTTTATAACTCTTTTGAGTAGGAGCCTTAAATTATAAGCCTGTGTAGAATGTCAGGAAAGAGAGAAAAAGGAGAGAGAAATCACATAAGCATTTCATGTTGCACAAGTGAAAAACTTTTCAATTCTGTTCTACCCGCAGGCTAATGATGAAACATTCCTTTTTATTTTGTTAAAGCTAAAATTCATAATGATTTTATATTTCTCATTTTTAAAGAAGTGAATTCATTTGATCTAACTATGTGCTTTAAGAGAAAATGTCACCTCTAAGCTAGAATTTCTTCAGCTAAATTTACTGTATAGGTGATACTCAAAAAAGGACACATTTGATCTTTCTGTCCGCGAAGTGATTGGTCAGGAATGGAGCCACGAAACAAGAAATAAGAAAATTGACGGATGGCCCTGTGTTAGCCACAAAGCACCAGATTACGATAATTCATTTCCATGATTAGTAGTTTATAGTGATTTCAATATCACAATTTCTCTTTTATTGGAGACACATTTGGTTAATGGGCACAGACACACTCTTTTAGTAAAATTTTTTATGCAAAGAGACCATCTGGTTAAAAACCAGAGATTAGTTGTAACATTTTAAAAGAAATGTCCTACTAGATTCAGACAAATTGAAGGGCTTCAGCATGTAAGGCAACACCTTTTCAAGCTAAATTTTAATGAGTAGAAGTGTCGAATTAACCAGCACACCCATATGCCACGATCAACATGAGACCTCATCTTGCCAAAGCCCTCCGTCCCTGCAGGCTGCGCGCCCTCCCCGTTGCTTTGCTCCCTTTGCCACCCTTTGGCAGGTTATCACCTGCTGCATTGCTGTTCAAGCCACCTTAACCCTTTCCCTGGCTCAGTTAATTTTAGTCCTTGCAGAAAATTCCTGCCGTCTTACACCATGGGAGAGAAGATGCAGCCTGGTCACTTTAATAGCTCCGTTTTCTACAACTGAACACACATTTTTTGTTTTTCCCAGGAGTTACTTTCCGCTTACTCCCTCCTTCCCTCACCTCTCAGTCCACTTTTTATTTTCCTGTTTCGGCAGCTCTGAGCTGCTCACGCTTGAGCCCCACCGCTTAGGAGGAGCAGACTGATAGTGTTAGCACAAATGATGAAACACCTCCTGTTCGTCTCCAGCTTTGGCCAAGGATATCTACCAACATACTCTCTGCCACTTTTTGAGCCTCATTAGATAAGAATCTGTCTTTAACACTGCTTTCATTTTTCAAAATATATATATTTTCATCTGTGTTCCCAAATAACTTGGTTCTCTTGAAATTTTGAAAACCTGTGAGCCTCCTTCCATGTGAGGCTAATTTTTTTAAATTAACGTGCTTATCTTTTCTATTAGACTGTGGGGTCTTCAGAAATCTCAGACAGTCGTCACTGTCTGAAGCACTTGGCACATTGTAAGCTGAAGCACCTATCTGGAAGTCAGGAGACTTTGCTTCTAGTCTCAGCTCTTGGGGTTTCACTTTCCTCCTTGTCTGTCACCTGTTGGGTTGGATCAGTGGCTCTCAAACCTGGCTGCACGTTAGCATGGCTTGGACAGCTTTAACAGGGGGAGCACACTGGGCCCTCACCTAAATATTCTGTTTACGTGGGTGGTGCGAGGGCCTCTGTGCTGGTGGTCATTTAAATCTCCGCGTGTGACTCTGATGTGCCCTCAAGGCTGAGAAATCACAAGATCAAATGACGTATGAAGTCACACTCAGCCCTAACATTCTGCAGTTCTCGTAGTCTTTTTAGATAGAAGGCTGCATAAGCACGTATTTAAGATAATTTTGTACATCTTATAATATGATAGTTGAAGGAGCAACAGTTGATGATTCAGACTCTAGAAATCCCAGAATTTAAGATCATGGCCAGATTCCAGCCTTGTGTAATCATGGTAATCCACAAGTGAAGTTAAAGCGTAACTTTTTTTAATGCAAAGTATTACAAATGAAATACCCTATATCATTTGAGATCTATCTTTAAAATGTTTTAGATGGGATTTTTCAATATGGGGAGATATATACAGAGGTGAGTCTTGCAGGAAGTAGATTTAAACATCACCCCCTTTTCTCCCAGAATGACAGGTCAGGATTTTGTGCTGAATATGTTTTTCTCTTACAGATTATCTAAAATAGTTTGTACAGATTTGTCCTTTGTACGGCATTCTTTTTTCTCTTGACTAATTTATGTATGCATCTCACTCTAACTGTAGTCTTGAGTGGCTTCCGAAGTTTCAAGTGCAAAGCATGCGTCTTAAGCGTGCTCATCCCAGCGCGCTAAGCAGAAGCACACAAAACGGCTCACCAGATGACCCGAAAGAAAGCTGTAAACTCCTGAATAAACAGGCCCTCACAACAGTGATGTGATTCCTTAGCTGAATCCTTTAGTTGTTTTTAAGGATGTGTATTTATGATACCAAATATCTCCCTCCCTGACACACTTGCTTTTATTTTCAATAATGTCCTCACATGGAAAAGTTATTATCACTGATCTGCTGGGCTCGTGACCTTCAAGGCTGTTCCTCAGGGCAGTGCTAGCAAACTCCCTTTGAAAGCGAGAATGGAGATAAAAAGGCGATGGTGGCTGTCAGATATATCGGTGATTTCTGTTGAGGCCCAGTGTCCCCAGTCTGGACCAGAGATCTAAAATGGGAAGCCATTCAGTGGGCAGCTTCCTAAAGCATTCGGGAAACCTGGGGAACAAGCGTGCTTTAAAGAACAGTCCTGATCTCCTCCCACCTTATTTTCCAGAGCCCATGCCCGCTTTCTCCTCCTGGCACAGGGAGAGCATCGACCCTGCCGAAGCCCGCCTCTCCCCGCAGGCCGGGCGGCTGATTCGCCAGCTGCTGGACGAAGACAGCGACCCCATGCTCTCGCCTCGGTTCTGCACGTACGGGCAGAGTCGGCAGTACCTGGATGACACAGAAGTGCCTCCTTCTCCCCCAGACTCCCATTCTTTCATGAGGTATGTTCTCTGTTGCTGGCGAGAAAGTGGCGCATCCCCACAACACTAGGAAAGATAGGAATGGCGCTGATGGCCAGTAACTGTTTAAAAATTAAGTCGTGAGTCTGAGGAGAAACATGTGAGATTCTCCATCCTAGTACACAGGCTGTGTTGTAGTTTTTCACTCGACTGTGGCCCAACCGCAGTATCACATACTGAATTTTCTTAGCAGCTTCTTCCCAAAGCTCTGTCAAATTTAACTTTCAGGCCCAAAGCAAAGGAGGACATTCAGCCCTGCCTTTGCTAATTGTAAATGCGAGCTAGAAAAGGTTAGACATACAGAGCTCAAAGTCGCAGAATGAATCCATCAACTTCTTTTATTCAAGAGGGCGGACGCTGTCTTGCCGTCCTCCTCCTCCTCCGTGCCCTGCGGCGTCCCCTGGCCCCAGAGCCCCTCAGCAGGCGGTGACCGCTCGTGGGGAGGCTGACCCGAGTCGTGTTCCTCACAGGCGGCGAAGCTCCTCTCTCGGGTCCTACGATGATGAGCAGGAGGACCTGACACCTGCCCAGCTCACACGGAGGATTCAGAGCCTTAAGAAGAAGATCCGGAAGTTTGAGGACAGATTTGAGGAGGAGAGGAGGTACAGAGTAAGTGCCCCTCCCGCCGTCCTCGTCCGCGCCTCGCCCCGACGCGCCAGCCTGTCGGCAACTCATGGGAGCGATAAAAGGTTAAGGGAGATTTCTAGGGACTCTCAAAACAAAAGGGCAGAAAAAACTGGATAGCAAACCCGGGTAGACCCCACTCATCATGCATCGGCATTTGCGCCCTTCTTGCCCAAGTGTATTCTTACAAGTAAATTGAAAGTTTAAGTCTACATTTTATACATTTGTCAGTGAGCAAGAATCGAAAAAAATCGTTGAACGAAATATTTAGTCTGGCCAAAACTTAATTCAGTATTATCTCCCAACATTTCGTTAGTACTGAGCTCCTTCTACCCTCAGCTGTGTCCTTAGAGTTTCCCGCAAGAGTGGCAAAAAGACATTCTTCATGGTGGTTGCAGTGCAAAACGTTATCTTCTCCTCTGTTTTCTGCTCTGTTGGCCCTACAGGCTGGACTCTGCAAATAATGGAAACATGGGCCTCACAGGAGTTCCTGGTCATAAAAATCCGGCGTCTTGCCTCTGAGGAATTCTGTGAAAGTATCAAAAATAACCATATTAAAGAAGGATAGTGAATTCCACTTACGACATTTGTATTATTGATCATGGTTTTTTACCCTGATGGGACTCAACTTTTCTTCCTATTTAAAACAAAAATGATCAAACACTTCTTTTTTTTTTTTTTTTTTTTTTACCCTGCCCCAGTTCTAAAACTTTGACTCTGGACTTCCTTTTTCTCAGCCTTCCCACAGCGACAAAGCAGCCAATCCAGAGGTTCTGAAGTGGACAAACGACCTTGCCAAATTCCGAAAACAACTTAAAGGTGGGTGAAGTTCTGGACCTGCAGCGAGGCGTCTGTGCAACTAGAATCCATCGCCTCCCCTTGTGCCGGGCGCCACTGCTCAGGTGTTCCAGGCTCCTTGGAGATGCTTCCCTGTGTTCTCAGGAGTTCAGGGTGGCCGCTTCCCCATGTCTCCCTATGGGCTCAGTCATAGGGCAGCTAGATCAGCTAAGATTCTGCAGCATTTCTTCATTTTCCTAAATCACTAGTAGAAGAAGAGTGGTTTCAAGTCAACACATCTTAAGCACCTGTTTAATCCAAAACTTCATTTTCTGGTGTGTTAGGAGCAAACATATAGACACAGAGATGAATCTGAAAAGGATTTGGCCTTGTCCCTCAAACAGCTTGCAGTCCTGTAAGAGACGGAGTCATATAAACAACTAAATAGAACACAAAATAAAGATAATTTCAAAATAACGCATATAAGTCATACAGGAGAAGCTGGCCAGGGGTTAGGCATTAGATCAATAGATACCTTTAAAAACTTAGGGAACAGGTATGGAAAGGCATCTGCCCCACTCTGAGAACAACACACAGGATGGTGTGGCCAGAGCACGGACGGTAAATAGCCAAAGCTTTCTCAGGAGTTAGAGTTAGGGAAACATTCCACATAGTCCAGGAAAACATTACCATCATCTCAGGTTTTACAAAACAACTCGGGGATTTCTTCTGATACAGTAATTAGATGCTCTCTGAAAAATGACAGGACTGAGCAGTTATTGACACCATAGCAAAACAATTTGTGGTCAGCAGACATCAATTCTCATATACCTCTACCCCCAAATCTTCTCGACTAGAGTCAAAACTCAAGATATCTGAAGAGGACCTAACTCCCAGGATGCGGCAGCGAAGCAACACACTCCCCAAGAGTTTTGGTTCCCAACTTGAGAAGGAAGATGAGAAGAAGCAAGAGCTGGTAGACAAAGCAGCAAAGCCTAGCATCGAAGCCACGCTGGAGTCTATCCAGAGGAAGCTCCAGGAGAAGCGAGCGGAGTCCAGCCGGCCTGAGGACATTAAGGTGCGATGATTCCATGACATCCCCAAGTAACTGCTGCTCCTCAGCCTTTGGAGCCCACACGGTAGAAATACGGGCATGCTGCCCACATCCCCATGGGAAGGTGATGCCTTCGTAAGCCTGCCACACTCCTGCGGGTCTGGAGAGGCAGATGAGACCACGGCACAGTGTGTCCACTATGGGTACTTTGGTTTTTGACTACAGATCGAAAGCAGAAAACTCTATTGTATTATATGTATTGCAGAATGAACTTGTTTAGGTTAATAGCTGGTTTGGTGACTCTCTGAGGTAGAGGAGTTATAGGCAAACCTTGGGGACTGTGTAACCTGTAACTGTGGCCGTTGCCTGGGCCGTCAGGCAAGCCCTGTGTGCCTGACAGCCCTGCTCCCCTCACTATTCAGCATGCCTCTGTGGCCGCGTGGGACATCAGGCAGTTGCGGTGGCTCTGCTGCGTTGCCCACGTTGCCAGCAAGAGCTCAGGAAGAGCTCATTCCCAAGGGAACTTTGAGTAGAGCTAGGGAGAGCTGTTGTAAGAGGATTCTGTTTAACGTGCTTTGGTAGATTTGTTTAAATAAAGAAGCTGGAATATTCACAAATGTTTTCCTTCTCTTTCATTTCTCTATCCCTGTGTTTATACAGGATATGACCAAAGACCAAATTGCTAATGAGAAAGTGGCTCTGCAGAAAGCCCTGTTGTACTACGAGAGCATTCACGGCCGGCCGGTATGTGACGTACTGAATGTTCTGAGTGGGGTCAGTTATCTGGCGTTATAAACAGATTTTCTACGTTCAGTATCTTGCAAATGGGGTTCTCTAATGTTTGCTTTCTTTACTTTTAGAATAAAAGGAAGTTACTATATATTTACACAGTCACTAAGCTTTCTGAAGGCTTAGCCGATTAAGAGTTCTCCTACCTAGTAGACTCTGAACTTAACTGAGCTCCAACGAAAAATGCGTTTGCACCTAAAATTTAGTCATTAGTGTCCTGCTTCAAGGGGGGAAAGGTGAAGGGGTCGGAGTGTGAGGTGCACGGAGCCCTGCAGTGAGCAGACTTCCCTGTTGCTGTGTCTGCTCCCGTAAGCTGTCACTGGCTCTAGGTTTTCTCATCCATAAAATGAAGGTGTTAAACTAGAATGAGCTGCCCTAAAATTTGGTCTCTCTGCAATGCATTTGCAACCAGTGTCTGTCTGTAAAGAAGTTCCAGCTGACATTCAGAACTAAAAGTGAGAAAAATCCAAAATATGGCTTTGCCTTTTCATAACAACAGGAAGCATCTGAGGTGCTTTGTTATTCAGTAGCATGTATTGAATGTTTGCTGTTAGCTGTGGGGGAGACGGTGGCATAATAGGTGGCTGTTGGTGGCTGTCTTCCTTGAGGAACTTACAATCAGACATCCTGCTTGTCAGTTACTTTTAATAACCTTCTGTTCAGAATGTTACCAAGAACACAAAAAAACAAATTCTCAAAAGAAGGTATAAGGAAGCATTTAGGTTTACAGATGAATTTTTTTGTTTTTTGTTTTGTTTTGTTTTTTTGGTTTTTTTTTAAGGCTGGTCAAGTGGAGCAGTGGGAGTGAAGATGAATTTTTATATAGCCAAAAAGCATAGATCTCTTTTCCACTCTCAGCCATAATTATATAATGGATATAGTCTTTTCATCTAAAATATGTTCTTTTAAATAAAGGATTCTGGGCATTGCTCATCTAGTGGTGACCCCAATCCTCAGCCTCTAGCACAAGACCTGACACGTGACTGGTGCCCAGTAACCATCTGTAGAATGCATCCTCCATGGCAGTTTGGTTCTGAAGTACCAGGTTTAAACTTAAAAAAAATAATAATAAAATACTGGGACTGATGATGATTGGTTTTGCTGGCCTGTCCCTGCAGTGGAAAAATACTGACACTCTGGGATAAGGTTCCTGTTTTAGCCAAGTTTTGTATTAGATTTTTTTTTTTTAAAAGGCATCAAACCAAATAGTAAATGCTGTAAAGTTTCACATTGTGAAACTTGTCCTCTGCTGGAGTATCCAGAACTTGCAGAGGGAGAACTGAACTTCTTTTAACGGAGATAAACCCCTTCTCCACAGTAGGCTCAGAACCCCAAAGTACAGATCTCCTGGTAGCCACTACACAGGCCTCGGTGAAGGAGCGGGGAGTTACATGTTTCTCTTCTTCAGCATTTCTTCTTTCCATTGTACAGATTCAGGCTATGACGTTGATAGACTCGTTTAAGGACTGAGGCCCCCAAAAGCTCACAGCTGCACTCTAGGTGGACTTAACCTTGCTGCCAATTCAGTGGTAGGTGTGCCAGTGTTTGTTGCTCTGAGTTGGGAACAGATTCTCTCATTCCGCCTCAACTGGGGCAACGTGCAGACACTGTGAGTCTGAAAATCGGCAGACTTAGATTCTAAACCCAGCCCTGCTGAGACTGGCCCTGTGACATTGGGCTAGTTAGGTAACCTCTCGGGGCCTTGGTGCTTTCTCTGTGTAATAGATGTGTGTTAGAGGTCGTCATGGAGACTGCATGACCTTACAGACACAGACATGCATCTCTGTATTTACCTGTAGGGTGCCTGGCACTGAGGGAGTGGGGCGGGGTGCTCCCCACGGGGGGTTGCACAGTAAATGATGGTTTTCACTAACGTTACAGTTGTATGTTATGCTCTCTGTGGCCTATTTCCGGTTAAATGATTAAATCAGGAAAGAACTGTTTGAGGAAAGCAACCTTGAGGTTGATGCTAATGTTGGCCATAAATTTCCAAAGTATATTATACATCATCAAACTTGTGTGATATTAGTAAAATTGTTGGCTGTTTGTTTAAGGTTCATTGTTTCTGTTGCCCATCTGAGCTTGTTCTAAAAGGGATCAGAGTGTGCCACCCCAAAATTGTGCCGCATTGGCATAAGGATTATTTTGAGCTAAAGGCGATTGAGACTCAAAAGACGTAGGAAGAGTTCTACCTTTTAGGTGTTATCTGCCTGTGGTAAGGCATGCGTTGAACTTGGGGGAAGGTTGCCCCCTTTATACCAGGGAGAGAAGACCTATTCTTACGGAGGATGGCCACCACCAAGATGAGTATGTAGTAGACTTACACAATTAACAAAAATTAGTATAAACATCTAATTGGGCTTTTTCTAGAATTAAGGTTAATTTCCTTATAGTGATAACACAGAGGGGACATGTGGTATCTCAGAGACCCCATCTGATTGGTTGCAGTGAATCTCACAGTTTTTAGAAAATGACCCATGTTAAAGATCAATTACATGAGGCGTAGCGGTGCATCTGTAGCCCAGCTACTCAGGAAGCTAAGGTGGAAGGATCCCCTGAGCTCGGGCTACAGTGAGCTCTGCCTGGGCAATACAGAGAGCCCATCTCTAAAAACATATTCCATGGCACACACCTCAGAGCTACACTATCGTTCCAAGATCCAGTTTTTTAGAGAAGCGGGTGCTCTGGATTTTTGCCGAGTCCACAGATGCTGATTTACAAGGACACTAACTGTTCAAATCTCACGCCCAGACCTTCATCCGCTGCTCCTGTACGTTTTTTAGCAAAGCTGTTCGCTGTAGCAGGGCACTCCGCAGAGGGACACACGTATGAAAACGCACCATGCTCACACTGGCACGTGAGTCCCTGTTAATTATTGCTAAAGTGTGTCCTTTTCAGCATTTAAGGGTCTTATCGAAAGACTGTGTCGCAGACAGAAGTGCAACAAATGACTGAGCTCACCGTGTTACCTTCTGTGCGTCCCACTCCAGAGGACGGGCTGCCTGCTCAGAGCCCTCTGGCTGCTTCTTGAGTCTCTTCCCCACTGGCGCATTTCGATCTTGTGTTTTATAACCTTGGGGACTAGCACAACGCTAAACATAGCCATGTTCAAATTGAAATGCAAATTACGGGGCCTTATGTAAATACTGGCCTTTGGTTAGCTGCTGTTTTGGATAGTCTGATCTTTGTACAGACGGCCTACTAACATTGTCTGATAATGAAAGACGGAGAGCTGCCATTTTCCAAATGAAAAGACCAGGAACGCACTGATTATAAGAATCCATCTCATTTTGTCTTTAACAGCTTCATGACTCAGAGGTATACCCCTCCACGCACTAGCTCAAACCACGTTTTGTTTGACTACGAAGATTTTGCGGCAGTGGAGTTTCTTGTCCGTCCCTACGGCAATTTCTCACAGTGCTGTGCTGCTGTGCACTGTTCACAAGCAGAGATGGTCGTAAACTCAGGCAGCACTCTCAGCCTGGAAGGCAGAGGTCTTTCTACGAAGAAGACAATTTGGGCAAACCCTATTAGAAGATAAGCTACGTCGCCACACTGTGTCAGAGATCCGGTTGCGCTTCATGTCTTTCTTATTTGTGAAAGGAAACTAGACTAGCAGTAGGTAAACCTGGGCTCCTGACCCAGCTGTGTTGCCTCAAGCAAATCATTACCCTCTCTGGTGCTTTGTTCTATCATCTAAAAAAAAAATAAGGCTTTTCTACCTCTGATATTCCCTGGTTCTGATTTTATCTTTATCGTCCAAGTAAATATGTCAGTCATTTTACCTTTCGCCTTTGTGGTTCCGTCCAGGTAACAGCAACCAAATTGGTGTTTCTGTAGTTTTATTTAAGGCTAAGACAAAAACCATTACAAAAGCTGAAGACAGACAAGTGCAGCTGCCTCACAGGCCATTATGACTTCAGTTCAAGACTTGGCTCTAATTAAATGTAGGTAATTACTGGCTAGTGTTCCCTTTGTGTTTTGATGGATTTCCTGAGACTTAAAGCAACCAAATAGGGTTGTAAGAGACCAACAGGTGAAATTTCTTGGAATCCTAAGGAAAGACGGTGTGGAAGTGCTGGCTTCTCTCGTCAGATCTTCTTGTCTAGATATTTATGTTGTTTTGACTGATATGGAAAAATGCATCTTAATAACCATTTCCACACATTGGAAAACCATCACTACTGTTTAAATGAAAATTAAAGTTTTAAAGCAAGAGGAATGAAATTACTTTGAAGAGACAATATACTACATGCTTGGCCTAAAGTTATTTCCAAGCAATTGTGGATCATAAAGATTTTCTGCTATGGCTGGGCGTGGTGGCTCACACCTGTAATCCCAGCACTTTGGGAGGCTGAGGCGGGAGAATTGCTTGAGGCCAGGAGTTTGAGATCAGCCTGGGCAACATAGTGAGACCACATCTCTATAAAAAATAGAGAAATTAGCTGGCCATGGTGGCACATGCTGTAGTCTCAGCTACTTGGGAGGCTGAGGCAGGAGGATCACTTGAACCCAGGAGTTGGAGGTTGCGGTGAGCGCTGATCATGCCACTGCTCTCCAACCTAGGCAACAGAGTGAGATCCTATCTCAACCACCCCCCAAAAAAAATTCTAATCTGAATCATGGGTCCTGTTCTTAGTGATCAGCAGAATCTCTGAGCAGCTGATGACTCAGGAATAGGAAATACCAACTTCCAAACAGTTTTCCTGTGGTCCCTTTAACACCAGCTGGCCCTTTATCTGTAGTTCAGTCAGGGTCATGATTTGTTCACAGAACTATTGGGTTAGATTGTGCCTCGACTCACAAACCACCGATAATTCGTATAATGATTGGAAGTCGTAGTAACATTTAGTATCACCAAGACTTTGACTTCAAATATATATCATGAAAATAATTCTGATGTAAATCAAGTAGTATTAATTCTTACCTTTCTGTCACCTCAGACTTAAAGGTGTTTGACATTTTTGGTGTTCAGATACTTCTGTCAAATGCCAATGTTAAGTTTGGTAGAATCATGATGAGTTTTAACTCATGTAGTCAAAAACTGGATTTTCACCCACTGGTGATTAGTTCCTGAGAGTCACTAATTAAAACATGAGCAATCATAGAAAACCTAAATGTCAGTGTCATGAGCCAAAGAATTAAACCAGTGATGATCTTCGTCTATTCCAACTAGAAAACTTGGTTTTTGGACAAAGAATTAGACAGGATAATGGATTCTGTTATATTTGTCGTACTTGGTTAATTTTACCAGCTAAGGCTCCTTCTACAGTCCAAAGATGCTTCTGCCAAGTTGCTAGTAATTGGATGCAAGTCCACAGTGCAGAAATGCTGGCTCCTTTTTATTATTTCTATTTTTAGTATGTCTTTGGTCACTCAACCATCTATTGTTTATCTTGCATATTATGTTTCATCACATACCATGTGTTGACAACATTAGGATGTGTCTTAATCTCATCTGCAACATATTTAATGGATACATCTTGTATTAAAAAAATTATTTCATGTGTTCCAGTCCTAAATTTTGTCCTTTGATGTGCGACATTGTACAAGTCACTTGGTTTCTGTTCCTCAGGCTTATTTGTTGCTATCATTGAACTTTTGTTAAATTACAGGTTGGGCATCCAAAATCAGAAATGCTCCAATGAGCATTTCCTTTGAGCACTCAGCACTCAAAAGGTTTCAGATTTTTAAGCATTTCGGATTTTCAGAGTTGAGCTGCTCAACCTGTATTGCATAAATACAGAAAAGAGCCCCAATTATATGTCTTGATGAAATTTCAAAAAGTAAACAAACTCAGGTAACGAGCACCCAGATCAAAAAACAAAATGTTGCCACTCTTCCAGAAGCTGGAAGCCCTCCTCACGTTCCCTTCTGGAAGTGACTCTCAGTCCCACCGAGGAAAACCACCATCTTGACTTCTAACACTGTAGATTTGTTTTCTTATTTTTGACCTTTGTATAAGTGGAATCTTGCAGTATGTATTTTTGTGTGTCTGGCTTATTTTACCTGGCTTTGTTACTGTGAGATCAGTCTGTGATGTTACATATGGCTGTGGTTCATTCGTCCTCATTGCTGTGTAGTATTTGGGGAACATACCTTATCGGTTCTGTTGCTGATGGGCATGTGGGTGGTTTCCAGTTTGGGGCTATTATGAGTAGCGTTGCTATGAGCATTCTCGTATGTGTCTTTTGGTGAACTTAAGACCACATTTGTTTGGCATATACTTTAGAGTGGAATCAATGAGTCCTAAGTTCAGCTTTAGTAGATACTACCAAATAGTTTTCCAAAATGTTCCACCCTTAGCAGCAGTGAGAGAGCGTTCCGGTTGTTCAGCATTCTTGCTGACACTTGACATTGTCTTCTCATTGTAGCCATTGTAGCAGGTATGTGGTAGTAACACCTGAGGTTTGGTCCTCAGTTGTCTTCATATAAAGTAATTTGAGTTCCCTTCCAGTTTTGACAGCTACTTTTAATGAAATACCAACTTTAATACTCCTTTTAGTATGGTAGATAGCAGAAGCAGGAAAATGCCAACTGCCCTTCAGTATTGTGATCATGGAAGAGATAGAAATAAAAGGTTATTATTGGTAATGATAGAAAATAAATCCACAGAATGTATTGCATGGTGGCAGTATCTTATCCTAACTTGTGAAGTTTATCTAAAGTGTTTTCACTGTTGATCACTTTACAACAGCCAAATACAAAAGGCAACAAAGGATAATCCATTTATGCATAATCCAGAGCTGTCTTTGAAATTGAAGACCCAAAATACCCATAGGAGAAATGGCCAAAGCTAATACTACTTACCCTTCCTTACCTCTAAGATAACTCTTGCCTTATATGTGTGGAATGGTAAGAGAACACAGAAGACAAACGACTAACGCGAAACAAAGATAGTCCATGTCATGCCCCATTTAAATAACCAAAGGAAATGCGCACATACCTGTGAATTGGGCATACCTACTTATGTTTGAAACATTCACTCGTTTCACAGATACTTATGGATATTTCCATTATGTCAGGCACTGAAACAGTTACTAGGGATACAAAAACATCAACTCCTGCTCTCAAGAGGCCACGACCTAAAGGAGACAGATGTGTCAACAAATAGTTCCTATGGAGTGTAAAGGTGTTTGTGAAGTTACAGGGTACACACAGTGTGGTGGTGACACAAATGGGAAAAAGAGTAAGTCCCCAGAGTGGGGGACGTTGGAAGAAGTCCGCACAGAGAGGTGGATCTTGATCTGGTATTCGCCAAACAAAAGAGCAGAGAGGAAGCCGTGTCGGGCCAGAGGGGGTTGGACAAGGAGGGGTGCGATGCCCTAGCTTATTTCTAGAGCTCGAGGCACGATGGGGAGGGGAAAAGCGGCAAGTGGATGATGTGGGGCTTGCGACACTGGACCAGGGAGTCGGGCTCGACTTCTCCCCACTGCTTGGAGAATCAGTCCTCTAAGTATTTTCGAGCCCTGTGCCAGATTTTAGGGATGCACAGATAAATCAGTTCATGTATTTTTTGTCAAATGTTCCTTGAATACCTACTGTTTGCCAGAATCTTGTTTTTGAAAACACAATTTCATGGGGGAGAAAGACAAGTAAATATAAGAACTTGATTACAGAACTACATGGTAAGTACTCTAATGGAAATGCACTTTCCTCTTTCCTGGACCCAGAAAATGGGAATGTGGGAACGCTGAATGAACCTTGAGTTTTAAGCAGAGGTCTGAGAATGATCATAGTTGTGATTTAGAAAAGGCAATATTACAATTAAGCAGTTTCCACTGATCATCGGCTGAAGTATTTTAAATATTTAGTGAATAAATAATATTATCAGTCTGAATAACTCTTGTGAGACTAGCAAGACTGAAGTTGCATCACCTGGAGCGCAAGGGCCGAAAGCGTGCTGGCCCAGCTGGTGGCGTGACCCCAGGAGCGGGCTCCTCACCTCTCTCGTTCTCATGTTTCAGGTTACAAAGAGCGAACGGCAGGTTATGAAGCCACTGTATGACAGGTACCGGCTGGTGAAACAGATCCTATCCCGAGCCAACACCATACCCATCATCGTGAGTACAGTGCCGTTCTGTTGTCGATACAAAACCTTTCTCCTTGAATAGGCCCTGGATAGATTAATCGCCGCCTCATCAAAGAATAGGCTTTAATAGCTGAATCAGTCATTAATACCCATGACCCCCAAGCTTGAGGAATGAAAACTTTATCAGAGACTTGCCAAAATGGAGCAAATCCAAAGCTGATAGAATTTTTTCCCTTTTGGGAGACATGCTTTGGCTGCATACATCCATCTGACATGTGCTGGCCAGAGACAGGCCCCCAGGGGACAGGGGCTGTGCTTGCTCCAGGCCTCTTCACCCCAGAGAGCGCCTCTCTGGTCCCAAGGTCCTCTGTTAGTCCCTCGCCATGCGAGTGACGGATAACTCCCTTGGGAGTCACATCCGGGGAGAAATCTTCTAAGGAACTCAAGAGACAGGCCTCTCTTCTGAGAGGGTGTGGGAAAGTCTAGGGAGAGAGGCCGGTAACTGAGAAGTTGCTGTCAGGGGCCACCATCCTTGGACGTAGCTGCTTTTGGCCCCTGGAATTTGACTCTGTCGAGAGCAAGGAGCAGCCACTTGCCCTGAGCTGTGGGAAAGCCTTTCTGCCCGGCCCCGTCCTCCTGCCTTTGCCAGCCTCGGTGTCCTCCCCGGCGTGTGATGGGGGCGACGCCCTGTCCGTGTCTCGGGGAAACTCTGCCTCTGGTCCAGCGCGCTCGTCTCCTCTGCTGGCTTTTGGGCTTTTTAATAAGCAGACGCAACCCCACTGTGCTGTCGCGGTTGAAATGCTCTTTCATTTTACCCGCTGCTCCTGTCTGGCCCTGCCTGAAATCACCTTGCTTATTTCTAGGCCCACCCAGGACTGGTCTTTATATTTCCTTCCACAGTGTCCTTGTTTTAATGAAGAAGGGAGGCTCTATGGACCTGAGGCAGGTGTATTTGAAGAAAACTACTCTTCTTGAAATTTCTTGGAGAATAAATTGAACTAACAAAGGGATTAAATCAAATCACTTTCATTCTCTAGTTAGGAAACCTTAGTGTCCCTAGATAGGGTGAATGTACCACAGAGAAGGCAGATGATCGTTGTGTTGCTTTTGGAGCTAACGCTGTTCTCCTTATTTATTACAGCCAAAGCCGCCCTGTAGTTACCGTGCTTGGGGTGCGGGGGTCTCTCCTCAGGTGTTTCTAGGGTTCGGTTGACATAGGACGGGCTGTGCTCGCTCCACTGTGTCCTCTTGGCTTATGTGTGCGGGCCCCGAAGGGAAGCGGCACCTTAGAAAAGCACTTCTGTCGTTTCAGGCTTTCCTGGGAGTGTCTGGCCGGGAGGGGTTGGAATACGAGGGTGAAAGACGGTTATGACGCTGACGAGGGCGGACGAGCCAGAGCTGGAGGGAGAGGGAAGGGTTCGGAATGTAACCACTTGTTACCGCCTGTCGCAGGGGTCCCCCTCCAGCAAGCGGAGAAGCCCTTCGCTGCAGCCAATTATCGAGGGCGAAACTGCTTCCTTCTTCAAGGAGATAAAGGTGAAGACCTCCGGCTGCTAACTGGTCGCTCAGTCTGCTCCCTTCCTGCTCCTCCCTCCCTCCCGTGAAGGCTGCTTGTAGAATTCCCTAAAAATCAGCAGCCGCACATAACCAGTTTTGAACAGTCCCCTTTTATTTATATTATAGACTAGCTGGTTGCCTTGGTTTCATTTCCCTGTCTTTTTTGTTTTGTTTGTTTTGTTTCCCACACTGTTTTTTGTTTGGTTTTTGTTTTCCCTGTTTGGGGAGCAGATTTTCTACATTGCAAAATCTGGAATTAGCTCATTGGACCAACTTTAAAAAAAAAAAACAAACCTCATTGAGTTTATAGAAAAATCAAAATTTAACAAGGAGAGTCTATGTAACATGCAATGAAAAACTATAAAGACATAGTAGTCTTTGGCAGATTGCAGTGCAGTTTCACCCCTTCTTCCTTCCTCTTGGTTTTGCCCTGGCACATTTAGTCCTCAGGACTAATTTTATAATCTGTTCTTAATCTGTGAACATAGTGCTCTCACCGGCAGTCACTAGAATATGTGCCCTGATTGTTTTTCCAGTAGTAATGACGGATTTTGTACAGATAATCCTTGTCATCAGTGGCTACTTTTGCTAGAACAGGGGGTGTAATCTGTGCCCACAGATCAGCATGTCTTTGCGGGGCCCTAACTGGCCTGTACTAGGTTCAGCCTCTCTCATGGTTTTGTTTCTAGAGGAGCAAAACAAACTGGACTGCCTTGTACGGAACTCTTGAGATAAAAAATCAAAAGCAAACTTTTTATTTTATTTTTTAGCAGTTATTTAGTTCCAAGGCAGGAATTAAACCCGTAGCAGAAGTGAGTATTAAGAGTTTCACTTTGTTTGTTTCTGTGACAATGTCAAGCCTGAAGTGTCATTTACTTACTGTAGTTAGGAGTAATTATTTCAGAATGTGGGGGCTTCTCTACTGAGGGACACCAATTGAGAAACTCTCCATTTTCTTGCTCGAGGTAAGGTATACACGCTGCAGAGTCCTCTTCATTCCTTTTCTGACCTGTAGGGATCTTACATACTTCATATGCCTCGTTTTAAGGTATTAGGCAAGGACTGTGTCACTGTTCATGTTATTTTTAATAGAACTTGTTTTACGAAAATGCTCTAAATGTGGTATTGGGAAATTTGTGCCAGTATGCTATATTACGTCTTAAAAAATTAGAGCTGTTTTCTTACAATAAGCCTTGATGTTGATGAAAGAAGACAATTTTTATCTAGCTGGTAATTTCACACAAGAATTAAGCCATCATAACTGAAGAGATTTGGGTAATTGTGTGTATAGAAATTAGCACGTTTCTCTTAGCAGCATGCAGTGAAACTGTTACTAGATAAAAATGAGTTCTTGAATACATCCAAAATCTGACAATAATTGCATCACTAAATGAATTGAAGACATCCTAATGGTGCTCTTTTTAGAAGAGGACATTGTTCCCATTCTTATCCTTTAGCTTGTTTTTTTCACAAGTATATTTTGGCATGGTTTATTTACTGGCCCACATAATGGTCAAAATCTCAGATAATTTTGTAGCTATTACATTGCTTTTGTAAATAACACTGTCTTTTGGTTCATTTTGTTCCAACTGGCTGGGCTTATTAGGGTGTATTTGGACTGCTAATTTTTGGCATTTCTGATACAATTTGTAACTTAGTGGTTTCGTTAAAACTCACCCCTTGTTTGAAATGCTTATGGGAGGGGACCTGCAGTGTATGAAAGAGACCCAGGTCAAGTTCTGAAGCCCTAGATCTTCCAACCCAAAGAAACCTAGAGATGATCTAGTCAGTTCTCCTCTCTAATGTAAGAACCCTCTGTAAAACTTCTCTGACGGAATAGACACTGGCCCTAGGAAGATACTCCATCCTCGGGCTTGAAAAGCGCACAGCAGTCGGGAGAGTAAAGTTGCTCATTACCTGGGCCGAGTCTCAATGATAGTAAAAACATATTTTATATTATTTTATAATTATCTTTTTAAAATACAGCATAATTGTATGCAATTTTAGAATATATAAGTTTGATAAATATATCACAACAAAAATAGTTGCAATTATAACATTGATGTTATTATCAGTTTGTTACATTCTATCCAGCAGGCTCAGATCTGCCCTCTGGAGCAGCACGGAACAAGGGCCCCGCCCCGCCCACTCCCTCCCACCCCTGTGAAAATCTTCTCTTTTCCACGTTCCTCTACCGTTCCTTATGTAACGTGGGTTCCAGGTTTTCAGCAGTCTACTGGCCGTGCTCTGCTGTGTGCACGCACACCAGCTTATCTGTGTCCCTCTTAAAACCGATACCTAGAACTGGACACTACTGTATATGTGGTTTAACCAGGACAGCAAACCAAAGACTAGTCCTTCTGTCGATCCGGGCGGCCGAGGCCTTTTCGTTGCTCCAGCCTCTTGCCCGCGCAGCTGTCAGTGTGCTGCGAGTTCACTGTGTCTGCTACAGCGCAGGGCGTCTCGACCTCAGCACTATCGGCATTTGGGCCAGATAACTGTCGTGGGGCACTGTCCTTGGTGGGATGCTCACCATCATCCCTGGCCTTCCCCCACCGGGTGCCGGTCGTGTGCCACCACCACCCCTCCCCACTTGCAACGACGAAAAACGTTTCCAGACCTTGCCAGGTGTCCCCTAGGGGACAGAACCACCCCAGGTGAGAAGGCCCTGTCTCATGGTCGACTCTGACCGCTGCGGACTCGTGCGGCCCCCCAGCTTCCTTGCCGTCAGTGGGTCCAGCTTTTCTAATTATAGGACCTTGAGTTTTTCCAGTTTGTTACTTTTTACACTGTTTCCGCCTTATGCAATGGATTAAATCTAGATTTTGTATTCCGGCATACCAGCTATCCCTACCCACTTGGGATCTGCACATTTCGTGAACGTGCCTTTGATGTCTTTGTCCTGCTGACTCATTAGTACTGAGTGAGGCAGGGTCAGGTGAGGACCTGCTGTGACCTCCCATCGGCTTCTCGTCACCACTGGGTCCTCTGCAGCCGTGGGCAGCCAGCTCTCCTCTCACAGGTCTGCCCACCTGATCCTTTATTGAAACCCAGATATTACATCAGTTCTATCGAGAAAGGAAAAAGTTTCCATGATTTGCTCTGAAGGAGCCAGCGCTTGTCAGCTGCTCATGGTTGTAAGAATCCGCCTGGATCCACAACACTTACAGTTAGGGTCTTAGTTAAAGATTTATTTTTGCTATTTCTCTTTTTTCCCATGATTTTCAGAGGTTACTGAGAGTAATTTTGTTAGGTTTATCTCACAAATATTGAGTGCTCACTATGTGCAAGGCATGTTTTCACATTTTTAAGTGATCTTGGACTTTAGGATACAATTGATAAGACCTGGATACCTGATTTCATTAAAGTAGTTAAGTTCTTCTCTGTAACTCCATTCGGCATGTGTCTCGGGCGTTCATGCTCTTCTAACAGCTTGACATTCTCTTTTAAAATTGAACTGCTCAACAGACATTTTTTGACCACCTACTACATGTAGGCACTGGCCAAGCTCTGGAGACAGCAAACAGGCCCAAATTCCTCCCTCCTGTCAAGGGGGACCAGGGCGCTGCTGTGCACGGTCAGTGTGCCAGGAGCCTTGTCAGGTCCTTGCCATATAGCATCTCAGTTTTTATAAAAACTACATAGATGAGAAACTTTAAAATTATCATTTAAAAAGTCAGTTTTACTCTGTAAATTTAATAGATTTTTCAATTTAAATTATTATTGAGGCATTTACTTCTGTCGACCAAGGAAAGAGATTGAAGATCCGAAGGCACAGCTGAGACGATTTGGAAAAGCCGGCTAGCTTTTGCCAATTTTACCTTGATAACAGTAATTTTAAATATATAATAGTCCTTTTTTGTTTTGCTTCGTTTGCTTGTTTATTCACATCATTTTTCTAAAGAGGCACCATTATAAACATACTAAAATTTATGGTCAGAAAATCTTCCAAGTGCAGTTTGCATATTTGTACTCTGACCTCCAGTGGCAACTACTGCTGCCCAGAGAGGTGTTTGCTGTGCTGGTACTGAAGCCACTGGGTTAACTGTAGCAACTGATGGTATACTTTTGCTCATGTAGCTACACTCTTAAATTTAAAAAAAATTTAAAAATTAGTTAAGATATTCTCTCTGCTCTGACTACATTTGGGCAGTAAATAATATCAGTGTGAAAGATTTCAAAAGATGTTATTTCTTCCTTAGGCTTATGTAGCTTTGACTTCATTGTTTTTCCATTTGCATTATCAAGACAAAAATATACTTTTCTTAGAATCTTGAATGTTGAAAAATACAGTCATGGCCCTTGGAAATTTCTTGGAAAAGCTTATAAATTTCATGATTTCAGTCTTCTCTAAAATTTTGTACATTAAGCAACCACAAAATATTTTCTAATCTCAACTCTTAAATAGGTTCTGAACATTTTCTGAAATCAAATAAAAAGTATCTTCCGAGATGCAAAAGTAGAATCCTTTAAAGCACTGATCACTGGTGGGGGATTTTGTTTTGTACTGTTGTAGTGCTGGAAATCTTTAGATTCTTTTGGTTCATTTGATTTAGGATATAAATAACGAAGATTGTTCCATCCTATCGTTGGCCTTGACCACTATTAATCATGCTGTATACTTGTTTTTAATAGTTTTATAGTTTTCCCTATTTAGTGTTATTAAATGTGTATATATATTCAGTGATACACATAATCCATATCCATATGTTATTAAATGTAGAGAACAAACTACGTGGTGTCTGAATAATTAAATTATTTTGAAAGTATACTTATAGAGTGCCCCAGAAAGTGATGAGACTTCTGTTGGGGTTGCCGCACCTTCAGGAAGAAGAGGAGGGGTCGGAAGATGATAGCAACGCGAAGCCAGGCTTCACAGTCACTCTGAAAATGGACTTCAGCGCACGTTGCCTTCTGGACCAATTTGAAGACGATGCTGATGGGTTTATTTCCCCAATGGATGACAAAGTACCGTCAAAATGCAACCAGGACACAGGGCTTTCAAATCTCCACGCTGCTTCCATGTATGTCGTTTTGGTTGTGGTGTTGAAATGTTTGGGTGAAAATAACTTTCTTAAATACTCTTTAGCCTTTGTATTTAAAAAAAATTGGCTGACACAACACAAGTGACCACCCTGGGTGTGTCTGTGTGGATAAAACAGTGATTTTTTTTGTTGTTAAATCGTGGCTCAGCTTTTTCATATGCTTCATCCATGCTACGTGAAGGAACTTGGGAGATCCTGCTCCGACAACCAGCAGGGCTCTATAAATGGCACTGTGCGGCTCCGTGTGCCACAGCCCGTCATTTCACACACACTGAGCACAGACGCCATTTCTTTCCTCCAAAGAAAGATATGACGGGGTGCCACGGGGTTCACGAGGCCCAAGAATTCTCAAGTAGCAGGAGCCCCCCTGTGTCTTCTGCCAGCAGGTCTGGGCCTTCAGGAGATGGAGGACATCCGCTTCTGCTGACCTCACGCCTTTGGCAGTTTTTCATTTACTTACCTCCCATCAACTTGCACATTTGCTGCATTTACAACAATTCAGACTTGGCTTAATTTTCTTGAAATTTTTCCTCCTTTGTTAGACCTGAACTCTTGGAACACCTTCAGGAAATGAGAGAAGAAAAGAAAAGGATTCGAAAGAAACTTCGTGATTTTGAAGACAATTTCTTCAGACAGAATGGAAGGTAGTGCCTGTGTCCCCCTCCCCCACTGTGTCACCGCACACACCCGCCTCTCCCCCCGCGGGACCTGCAGAATGAAGGCCTCCAGCGGGCTCTTCTGCAGCCTCCCCGGGACCCAACCTTCGAGGTTGACAGTAGACGATGAGATTGGTGTGACCTCCAAGAAGGAACGCTCCTTGGATGGTGTCCAGGACTGATGCAGATTCAGCTGACACTTACCAAACCTGTCACATCCAATTCTCATCTAAAACCTGCAGCCTGAACCCGAGTTCCCAGCTTCAGGTGACACTAGAGTTTCTTTTCCCTGTGAGAAACTAGAGGAAAAACAGGAGGCTCTAAGTTCATTTTAAAAAACAAAGGTGATAGTTGCCAAGTTTGAATGAAAAGAGGCAGTAAGTCCACTGGTTGGTATGTTACCTTTCTCCACTGAGTCTTAAGGCATAATTTAATCATCTTTATATGACATTAGGCTGAGAAATAATCGTGTTTACAAGTGACTGCACACAGAATGTCTTGCTTCAAATCACAGCATGAGCCCAAGGATAGAACCAGGAATAGATTTGCATTGCTTACATTGGAGTTAGGTTTTATCATTTTAAATTGGCTTTATTTTAATCCAAATTGCGTAAATATCGTTTCTCTCGATTCCCCTTTTACACTTCTTAAAAGTCAGAAGAAACAACAGCACCATAAAAATTAACTTTGGCATTTACAACGTATTTCAGTTTAGTTCAACTTTTAGGATCTCTGATTTGGATGTATCCTATAATGACTTTCCTAAGATTTATACATTTTTATACCCAAATATTTGCAGGATATTGAGAAAATTTATTATTATTTGGGGAATTATTTAAGATAAATCAGGATTAATGTTTTGTTGTGTTTCCAGCCTTTTTTCTAAGCATATTTTTTGTCAGTTTATCCTTTCTTATATTATCCTCACATTGTTCACAGATACCCTACATGTGAGGAACTCCGTGTAACCCACACAAGTTTTAAGAAAGTGTAAGGGTGGAAATTGAACTGTAGGGGACTTAAGATACCACAAGATCTGGTTCCAGCGTCGTCTCTGAGGAGACTGAAGCCTCTCCAAGAGTGCCGCGGGGCCCGGGTGCCAAATATTCTGATTCCCAGGCACCTGTGCCCTGGTGAGAAGCCACTAGAATTCTTTCCTCTAGGAAAGCAAGAGAGGGTATGAACAAAATCAGTCTATTTTTATTTTTAGCTCATTGAACACATTAAGCCCCATGCTATCTCCTTTGCCCACGTTTGCTCTTAAATAATAAGGACGACTGTGTTTCAATGTTTGCCACATGCATTTCCCAGTGACACGTGAGGCAGCCCCACACCGCACAGTCACTTTGCAGGGAGCCTGATTCCCTGTCCTGGTTTCATCACGTGTAGAATATGGACAACAGCCCCCTTTCATCAAGGTGTCGTAAGGGTTATGTTAGATCACGGATACAGAGGACTTAGCACAGGGCTTGACCCACGATAAGCTCTCAATTAATACTTATGCACGTAAATATTATGCATATGAAATTACTCAGTAAACTATAAAGGCTTATTAGTATCATGTGACCCAATTGCTGAATTCCAAAACTAATTTTATAGTAAGTAGGAGTATTAACTATGTTTTTGAAAAACCTGTAAATTGTGGATGTACCACATGCTAATTAGAAATTTAATGGTTTGTTAAATATATAAGAATGAAAAAACATTAAGTATGAGTAAAGGATTTCAGGGTATGGGAACTCTTAATGTGAATTCATACTTAAGAGCAGAGAGAGATTTTCTTCATTTCTTAGTCCTTCATGGCATTCTGTAAGAC
Organism: Indri indri; assembly: GCA_004363605.1. Classification (NCBI taxonomy): domain Eukaryota; kingdom Metazoa; phylum Chordata; class Mammalia; order Primates; family Indriidae; genus Indri; species Indri indri. The sequence goes on along the minus strand of RJWJ010006464.1, from coordinate 33,881 downwards.
GCCAGATGAACTCTGTAAGAACTCAGTCGCATGGCGCCTTCTGGGGGAAAGAGCTTTTCACTACTTGCTCCCACTTGGCAACCCTGATTCTACAAGTCGGCAAACGGCAGCGTTTCCCCGTGATGATGATCTGCCCGATGAGCAGCGTCATCTAGGAGAGGCAAAACGTGATCCTTTCGCCCCCTTCTCTTCTTCCCTCAGAAACGTGCAGAAGGAAGACCGCGCGCCGATGGCTGAGGAGTACGGCGCGTACAAGCACATCAAGGCCAAGCTGCGGCTCCTGGAGGTGCTCATCAGCAAGGGGGACGGCGACCCCGCGTCCGCGTAAGGACGGGGCCGCGCAGGGACCGACCGACCCCGCGGCGAGGAGCAGCTCCCGCGCCCTGCCGCAGAGGCCGGCTGCACGGAGGGTGACGAGACCGGACTTGGGAAAGCCCAGGTCGCCGTGCGTGCGCACTGCAGCGAGAGCTTTCCTGACACTAGCGGAACAGTCACTGCGCAGACGCGCTCCTCTGCAGCGGACACGCTGCTCTGCCCTGGATGACCCAGGAACCCGAGACCCTTCTCCAACGGCGAGGAAAACAAGCTCAGGACTTCGCACTGCACTTGCTGCGGGGCCGTGTTCTCCTTGGACCCCGAGAGCGTGAACGTGCGCGGGAGCCCTGCTTGCTGACGGGGCCACGCGTGTGACCTCTGCGCAGAGCTGCGCCTCCCCGCTCGTGTGACTCTGTTTCCCCTTCGGCTCTCAGGTCGCTGCCTGCAGTCATAGCTTCGAGGCGTTTCTCCAAGACTCCCTCGGCCACTGCACAGTTCTGATCCCGGGATGGGGCTGGGTCGTCTGCAGAGAACAGGGAGCGAAGCAGCAGCTCTGTTAACGCCGGTTTTGAAATCAGGGGACGGGGCAAGAGCCTGGCGCTTCCTTCCTGGACACCGACTGCACTTAGCAGCCTCCAATTCCAACGTCAGACGCTGAGCGCGGCCGGCACTGGCCAAACACCAGTCTTGCTTAATTCTTAGCCCAAGGGTAGAGGATCATGGGAGACGGGGAGCCTGTGTTCTCAGCTTCCTGAAATGCTACCAGAGTTTAATTTAAAAAAAAAAATTCTGCACTAAAACCCCCACACTGATGGGCGAATGTAGCGCTCAGAGCTCACCCCAAGGCAGGATCTAAATCAGACCATATTCAAGATTATGTATAAAAAGAAAAAATAATGGTGTGTGGCCAATTACAATGACTATTTTTTCAAAGACTCTTTGTCACAAAGCTGTCTAGATTAGACATTTTGGAGGGACCAGGGAATTTAAGACACCAAATCGTTCATCTCTTCAGTGTGCTTGAGGTCATTTTGTGATGTGATGTTGCTTCTTACCCTTCTGTCTGCACCGACGAGACTGGGTTCCGGGTCCAGCGTGGTGAGGTCCAGCCACCGGCGTGTCCGCAGGGACCCTCCTGCACATTCTGAGAGTTGCCTTCTTAAAGGGTACATTTTTGTTTTAATACAAAGAAGAAAAAGAGAACATACAACTGTACTGACCCGTTGTCAGCTTGGAAACTGGGTCTTGAGGAACTGGCCAGTCAGATTGGATTTACAGCAGCGTCTCCTACTGCTAAGGGAGGTAGCAACTTTCCGCTGTCCGTTGAAAATTGCTGGAGTGGGGGGAAGAATGCCTTTACGTTCGCTCTCAAACATAATCATACAGAAGCATGAGCTATGTGTTGAAAGTACCCAGTTTTAACTCACACACTTTAAAGATGGTACATAATCCTATAAATTTAAATGTACATAAGACTATAGTTTGGAATTCTTTACTGTTTACATTGCAGATTGCTATAATTTCAAGGAGTGATATTATAAATAAAATGCACTTTAGGACATTTTCTATTTTTGGAAACTGAAAATCATTCACATGACCAAAAATTGTGTTTTTTAAAAGAAATACATGTCTGGTCTGTCTTTTTAAAATAATTGTTCTCTTAAATAAGCTATACTATAAATCAAATCATTACCAGTTAACTTTTAAAGCACATCTGTTTAAGAGTATTCTTTTGGAAAAATACACTACAAACTTTTTTTTAAAGCTCCCTATAAATAAGAAGCTACTAAATGTTTTGAAATCTGTTGTTTCTGCCAAAGGTAAAGTAAAAGATTTATTCAGGAATCTCCATTCAAATTTGTATGACCCAATAAAAGAAAATACCAAGTTACAGTAAAATAAATTTTGTATGGGACTTCGTGTTTTCCTTTGTAATTTCTAATCTATTCTTCATGGAATGGAGCCCAAGCGAAGCGGGGGGTGGGGGGGCCTGTTTACACCAGATCCTATTTGAAGACGGTTTCTGGCTCTGCCAAGGCAAATGTGTTTCCCCAGCAACCATTTGTGCAGCCCAAGATGTCGAGACGCTAGAGGCAGGAGCTTAATTGGCTTCGCACAGACAGATGCTCCGGACTCGGGTTTTTCCTTTGCTCTCGTGGGAATGTGTGTGTTTATTAGTACATGCCAACAAGATAAATGTCGAGGTTATTTAATAACAGCGATAAGTAAAGGAAAAGCATAAACAAACTTGATAAGAATTCGACATGCCAGAAGCTTGTGATTTTCATCAGCACGTGCTTTTATTGTGTTCATTCTGGAGTAAACATTGAAATAGGTGTTTATATTATGATATCATCATTACTGCGTTTCATCTTTGAATCATTTAGGTTCCAGTTCACTTTCTAAGACATGTAAGTACAAGGTTTAGGATAAAGGCCTGCTGAGAAGTTTTTCATGACAGAGTTTGTCCTGTGCTGGTAGAAGAAGAAAGCTGGCACAATCTTGGGGATCTTCCAACTCAGGGAAATTGCCATTAAAGACCAAATCAAATTTCAAACTGGCATACTGTTTTTTTTTTTTTTTAATTGCCTACTGGAATGCACTGAGAGCTTTTAGATAAGATTTCTTCCCTTTGGTTGCCAATTTGAAGTCAAAAGATTCTTTCCCAGTGCCAGGGCAGGAATCGGTGGTGGCTCCATAACAGCAGCGTGGTTTTTGCTTTGTCTCCTGATGCAATGCTTGCGTGCAGCGGGAAAGCCTCTTGCAGTGTGCACCTGCTCCCCGGTGTGACATTTCTAGCCCAGGACAAATGCCCCAGGGCCATGCCTGTGTCATACATACTGTATTAACGTGTCCTGAGGCCGGCAGTCTGGATCCGGAGGGCTGGGCATTCCTTACCCCGTGAATGTTTCGGTTTGTCGTGGGAATAAAGGGTGGGCACGATTGCCAACTAAGTCTGTTCTATTGGGGTTACCTAGTTCTTAGGAGACAGAATTGGGCCTCGTATCCAGAACCAATCACAGACTTACACAGAAGATCAAGTTTTGAAGTCTGTTGATTAATTTTTCTTTTTTTGAGAGATTTTTAACCTGATGATTGAGATTCCATTTTCTTCAGGGTTAAACCTTCCTGCTTTATACAGATAGTTGAACACCACAGACTACTGCGTGTGAAGGCCAGCTGTGGTCCAAATTCTGTTTCGCTAGCAGGAGGGACTCTTCCTGACACGCTGTCCTGCGTTTTTTTGCCCTGGCTGGGGAGAGGCGGTTTCTGCACCAAGACCGACGTGTTGCGCTGTTCTTTTTCAGGACCCACTTGGTTACCTCAGTGGGGAGGGACAAACCGATAGTAAAATGTCGAAGCAGTGTTTTCTTCGAGGCCCACGTGTTTGCAGAACCCAGAATGTGCTTTCCGTCCCTTCATTAATTCCTTTTGTTGTTCTTCCCACTTGACCTTCAAAATGCACTTGAGTCTATTTTGTTAAAAGACTGGGTAAACGTTTTCTAGTTTTTGTATTCAAATTGTGCACACTGGCACTGTTTCAAATGGTAGCCGACGGGGCACACTGCAGACGAGTAATATCTAGGTGTGTGTGCTGGCACCGCCCGGCGGCGCTGGCCCCTGTCCCAGGCGGAGATCCGTGTCCTCTACCATGATCCTTCATGATACATGTATGTATGAGGCCGGGGCCAAATTACAGCCTTACACTGATACGCATATAAAATCAACGTCCGTACGTTTACAGCTTCTTGCTACCAAGCTGCAGTTATGGCTCTAGAGAATGTCACTGCCTGGAACCAGGCCAGGTGTGATCACGTGTGTGGCTCAAGAAATAGGCTCGGCAGATCTAATTCTCCATGTGAAAAACACCTACACGGTCACGAAAATCTCCAGACATGGATAAAGTTATAGTGAATCACATGGGCCCAGAATGCATTTGAAACGGCCATTGTCCTTTTAAATGGAAATTGAACGAAAAACATTATGTACATCTTTGTACATGACTATTTTTTATAAACTTAAAAATAAAATATTTTGAACTGTGGAAGTTCTGAAATTGTTGGCAGCGTCACTGGAACCATGTGACCGAACTGGCCCCGAGGGTCAGGTTTCTGCCTTGGGCTCCGGGGGCGAAGCACGTGCGCGCGGCAGCTGCTAACGGAACCGTGGCTCGAGCTCCGCGCGCCCCGCCTGGAAGACGCCTCACAGGGGGGGCTGGACAAGCGCAGAAATGAAGGCGGTAGGGCCAGTTTCTTTAAAATACTAAGTACGTTTCCCAAAATCTACGAGGCCGCGATAGGTAAATACGCTCTCATTTCCTACTCCGAAATGAGCGAGGCCGTCGCCTGGCGCCGAGAGCGAAGGCGCAGCTCAGCTGCTCGAGGAGAGACTCACCGTGCGCTGTCGCAGCCCGCAGAGCCGGGCGCAGGGGCTTCGCCGGGACGGCGGGAACGCGACGCTCCAGGTAGACACGCAGGCGTCCTGCACACGGTGCGGGTTCCATACGCTGTAAGCGACAAAGCGAGCGTTAAAAACGTACTGAACCTGAGAACTCAGGCTTGGAGTAGGGACCTCGTCCTCCTGCTGAAACCAGGACCCAACTTCAGAGCACGAAGACGCGGCGCCGCTGAGCCAGCCCCGTTCCGCCGAAACCGAGGCTCGCCCTGAAGAGTTTCTGTAACCCGGGGTTCAGAGTCCTAACGTGGGCAGTGACCCCCCATTTTCAATGTTTTCATGGTGCCCCTTCTGAGGAGCCAGAAGTCCTGCGAAGTCAGTACGCTCGGGCGCTCCAGCCTGGTGCGAAGCCTGGGGGCACCCCGAGTCCCCCCCGCCGTGTTTTTTGCTGATAGTCCCGTCACCGTCTGCAGGCCTGTGGCCACCTGCACGGGAGCTGCAGCGTGGGGACCACGGGCGGGCTGGGGGCGGGCTGGGGAGCAGACGCCGTCTCTCCCCAGGGCCGCCTCGCTGCCTCTTGCAGAAGCGGATTCTGGGTCCTCTAAGACGAAATGTATCAGAACGTCCCCGAGCTGGGGCAGCGCGCCAAGGCGCGTAGCAGCGTTTCACACGAGCCCACAGTCACGGCTCCCAAGTGCTGTCCCGGCGTCCTGGCAGGCGCACGACGGGGTTCAGCAGAAACCGGGGTTGCCGACAGCCTGGTTCTCACTGTCCCCCTCCAGCACCAAGGCTCGCACCCCGGGCTGTCGTGCCGCCGGGGGGTGGGACATGGCCCGACGCGAAACGCAGCGAGAACCGAGTCTCCAGGACCACAAAGATCCCAGGTCTCGGCGCGGCCTACGTGTGTGCAAACCCTCTGTGACTGTGAATTCTGAAATTCCGAATCTCTCAAATGTTTGATTTTTTTCTTTAACGTCTTTAAAGCAATTCAGAGACGTGCAGAAACCCTCGTGTCTGTCTTCTGGTTCTGCAGCTCTGCGGGCTTCTCGGTTAAGACGTTTTGAGACATCGTGATTTAGAGAGTTTTAAATTACTGGAGAAGATCATTCAGACGGAGGGGCGGGGAGAGACGCAGGACACGTTCCTCCGCGGCGGGGAGCGGCGCTGCCCCCACCCCGGGACACCGGGCGCCGCCGCCGCTACGGGGAGGCCCTGACGTCCCGCATCGCGAGCCGCCACCCCGCCGGCCACGTCACTTTAAACAGAGCGCGGACTCCACCCGGGACGTCGCGCAGTGAGCGGCTCTGCCAGCAAACCCCGAACCCCGAGTGCGCACAGACCGGCACGTGTGACAGCACCCGTGGACGCCCGAGGACCACGCTGCGGACAGTGGCCCAGCCACGCGGTCTGGGTGACCTGCCCTCCTAGAGTCTGAAAAATGGTACCCACCTCAGCACGTTATTACGGACTTCATCCGCGCGGCTGTGGAGCGGTCGCACGGTAAATCCGCAGTAGGCGAGGGCCTTAAGTCCAGCAACACGTTCTGAAGCCCTGCGACAAAGAACTGCATTTCCTGTGTCGTTTCCCCACCGCCACGCTCCGATCCGTGCTCGCGCACGTCAGAAACGGCCCACACCTGCGGCACTTTGAGCCCAAGTCAGCGTTGAAGGCGCGCGGGATTCCGTGGAACGTACCCATTCTCCTGGGGACACGGTGAGGGAGGTCGTCGCTATTACTCGTCCCAAGCAAGTCGAAGCGAAACCTGTGCAAGTCTCAGAAGGACTCATGCCCGCCACCCTCCTTCCCTCACAGAGCGGGGAGCTGACTTCTCCCGAACATTCTGGGAGGTCCAGATCTGCTCGGACGCAGAAAGAATGAGCCGAGACGGCAGCTGAGAGCAGCTGTGGAAACGCCTGCGTTGCAGGGACTGAAGGAACAGAAGAACCTTTGGACCGAGTTCTAGGTAGCTTAAGTGTCCTGAAATTTCTGTCTCATGGTGTGTTTTTAACAACTGAAAACCAAACATACATTGGGGTGGGGGGAGCTGCTCTGGTTTTGGCAAGCTCCTCGTCAACATATAAATTTCGTCAAAACCTGCAGCCAAAGCTGAGACCCGCAAAGTACCTGGGGTCCTCCATGCCCCCATCAGCCTGCGCAGCAGGACGAGCTTCCAGATTCAACGATGTCACCCTCTCCTTGAATAAGGCTTTGCGTCCCCTCGTCACCTCAGAAATCTGCAACTTCCAGGCCTTCTCTCCAAACAGTCTGCCGATGACTTGAACTCGAGAGCCCCTGGGCTTGGTTCACAAAATCTGGGCTCCCGAGAACGCCCGGGCAGGAAAGGTCGAGACATCCATTTTTAACAAGCAGCTCTGGCTGTGTTGGGCCAGCCCTGCTGGGACCACGAGCCAGTGCCTAGTTGGCACTTGCTGTCAACCTTTGTCCTCAAGAGCGCGCGCCTCTTGTGACCCCGTGGGGAATGGGGTTCCAGTATTTCACAATCTGCTCTGTTGCTTTCTTTTCCTCCTAATCCTAAAGAAAAGAAAAGGTAACCATGAAAAACTAATCTTGTTTAGTGTTTGGTTCCATCGGAGATGTGTGTGTATTTTAATTCTTATTTTAGTTTCTCAGGATGTTCAACATCAGTGGAAGCTGAATTAACAATTATCACAGATTGTATCCAGCTCCCATGGGACTAGGCCCAGGAAAATCAGCTTTTAAACGAGCTAAAGACCACGTGGTTATGCACGTTGCCAAGCATCTGGACACTTGGGGGCGGGCAGGGGGAAGCTGGTAGCTGAACTCATTTTCTTGGTGCTACACAAACTAAGGGGTGCACACCCCATTACTGTGGAAGGAAATGAAGCACCAAAGCGTGGACTGGCTGATCCGAGGGAAAGCATGTTACTGATGCGGATCCAAAGAGCCTGCCCACACCAGGGTGGAAACCTCTTCCGGCGCCCGTTCTGTCGCATGTTCAGGTAGCTCACTGCACGAGGAACGGGCATCACAGACGCGAACCCAAGAGCACGCCTGACCCACCTGCGCCTGGGGAACTCCCATGGTCAAAGCAACAGGAGAATTTTCACCTTCTCTGAAGACACAAGGACCTGCTCTCTTCCTCCCCTTCCTCATCCCCAGCTCCGCTCTGCTGTGTGAGACCCCATCCCCCGGCACGAGGCCAGCGGTGGAGCCCACCGATGGCTCCCGTCCACACTCCGCAAGGGCGCGTCAAAGACGGAGACGTTCCCAAACCAGCACACTCCCGACTCAAGCAACCCCTGCTACTAACGAAGTGAAGGGTACAGGCAACACGGGCATGACGTTCTAGACATTTTAGAGACTCAACAAGTGGTTTAAAATTCGCTGGTTCCATTTTAAGAGCCAAAGAAAACTTGAGATGAGCAACACTTATATTTCTTATTAAAAGAAAATGATGAGATTCTGCAGATTAGCTTTCATTTTACTTAAATTACTTGCTTCTCCTATGGTTGGACCCCAACAGGATGTGTTCTATTCACTGGGTTTCACCTCGAATCTATTGCTATTCTACCACATGCCCGCCCTTCATCCCACCTTTATCCCTTATCAACTACTTTTAACTATTAATTCCAAACTGTAGTCCTTGGAGAAATTAGAAGATACTAAGCTCTCCCCAAAAACAATCTACCTAAAAATGAAGAATTCAGTGAGAAAGCGAATTTGTGAAATGCTACACACTCTATTCCCTCTTAGAGATTCACAGTTATCTAAGAAGTCTTGCAATAAAGTGTAACTTTCTTTAACCCAGAGAGAGCCAAACCTATAATGCAAACCACCGTTTCCCTCCTCACACAAGGCACCTTCCAATGGGAAACTCATTCCTGCTTGCTGAGAAAGGGCTCGCCTGTGTGCTGAGGGTCTCCCCCGGCCCGTGGGGCGGCCCGATGACCTGTCCTAAGAGGCCCTTCACGTTACCCTATGTCCCAAGACTGTATAGCATGACTTCCCAGGGTGGCAAAGATGGCACAAAATACCTACGCTTCCATCTCGTGCCAGAGTCAAAGCCTTGAACCCCAATACTCACTGGGCCTGTTGACCTAAATGCGTGCGGGACCCTGGATTGGACCATGGAAAAAGACGTCAGCAGAAACTGGTGAAATCCAAATTAAGCCTGGAGTTTAGTTAATAGTAATTTCCCAGCACTGGCTCCTTAGCTTTGATACACGTGCCGTGGTGATGTAAGACGTTGCCATTGGGGGACACTGGCCTGTCCCTTGCTTCTCATTCGCTAGTAAGTAGGGGGCGCCGGCCTGGTGCCCTCTGTGGCTTCCTGGTCTGGGAAAGGCTGAGTAATGAACCCAGAGCCGAAACGCTGCTTCGGGGCTATACCGCTGCCCTGCCGTTGTGAGGGACATGAGCCCTCTGTGTCATCTTCGCTACTTTTCTATAAATCTAAACTTATTGGAAAATAGTGGTTCAATGACACTCGCGAGGTGGTGGAACAGATGATCCCCTGGCATCACTGCCCCCACTAAAATACAACTAGAAACCGTTCAAAGACGAGAATGCCGCCTTGACTACTTCAGAACAAAAACTCTTCCGAACACTGGCCTCAGCGAAAAATTCATGACTGAGACCTTGAGAGCACAGTCAACAGAAACAGACAATAGGAATCACACAGCGAAAGAAATAATCAATCCAGTGAAAAGACAACCTGCACAATGGGAGAAAATATTTGCAAACTGTATCTGATGAGGGACTAATTCCCAGAAAAACAAATAATCCCATTAAAAATGGGCAAAGGACATGAACCGACATTTTCAAAGGAAGATACACAAATGGCCAACAAGCATATGAAAAAATGCTCATTGTCACTAATCATCAGAGAAATGTAAATTCAAACCACAATGAGATACCGTCTTGTGTCAGTGAGAATGGCTACTATTAGTCCATTGAGGCTCCTCTAACAAAATACCACAGACCGGGTGACTTACAAACAACAGACATTTACTTCTCACAGTTCTGGAGGCTGGGAAGTCCAAGACCAAGGCGCTGGTGGTGTCTGGCAAGGGACAACTTTCTCGTAGATTGTGCCTTCTCGCTGTGACCTTCTTGCTCTGTCTTGCCATGAGAATTCTCTCTTCATGATCTAATCACCTCCCAAAGGCCACCTCCTAGTATCATCGCCTTTCAGATTAGGTTTCAACACGTGAATTTTAGAGGAACACAGACAGTCAGACCATGGCGGGGTGCACTGGCATCTCTGGTGGGACAAAGGGGGACTGTTCTATGCAGTGAAAGGCATTAAGAATTCCTGGTCCCCAGCCACTAAATGCCCCGGCTCCGTCTGAGACCCACTGCAGGTCACATGAGAACGGCAAACCTCATTACTACTGAATTGTACACAGAACAAGCAAAAACTTACCAGTGTCTTTCCAGATGTGTGGTCAAAGAAGTACCTGCCACTTCACGATCTTCCTTTCTACATGGCCAACGAGCAGCCTCAGGCAATTTTCTGCTCCTCTCTAGCAGCCAGGCATGACACCATTTAATGCTCAAGCCTAGGTCCCACAATTCTGTGAAAATGAGCAAGTTATTTTCTCTCAATGTTAATTTTCTCATGTGAAAAACTGAGATAATAGTGTTCATGACAGTTACTGAGACTTAATTATATGCTAGGCCTTGCTCTATGTGCTTTCCGTGAATTCATTTAATCCTCGTAACAACACCATGAGGTAGGTACTATTTCTGTCCTTATTGTGCATAGGAAGAAAATGAGGCACAGAGAGGTTAAAAAAAACTGCCCAAGGCCACACAGCTAGTAAATGGCAGAGACAAGAGGACCATGGTGACAATTACACTGGATGGTGCATAACAAATACTGGTGCAGGGTCTGGTATCCAACATACCATTAATATGGGTCAGTTATTCTTACAGTTAAAAATCTTAGGAGCCACTTCTGTGGGTTAATCTTAAACAAAACTTGATTTTCTTACCTCTGTGGCAGAAAAGCCCAAACACTTGTTTTCTCTGATTCAGGTCAAATGATGACTCAAGTTACTCCTAAAACTTCAGGAAAATTATCCAGTTATTATGATTCCTGCAACTCTGGTCCCGCAATAGATGGCAGATTTCTTCTGTAAAGTGCTAGATATTAACACGTTGGGCTCTGTGGGCCACGCAGTCTGTCAATATATCCTTCCTTTTTAACAACTGTCAACCGTTTCAAAAATGTACAAACCTATAGCCCACGGGCCGCAGTCTGCCAACCCCTGCGCTCCGCGATTATTAACGAGAGCACCATCCCTGTCCTCTAAAAGCTTTCGCGTGGAGCAGACGGAACTCTCGACATTTGCTGACTGCCTACGGATACTCCCGTGGAGCCCCACCCAGCAAAAGAAAGTTGCCAACGAATGTCACTAAATTGGTTAAGGACTGCAACAGTGAAGAAACGTCCAGAGGTCTGCAGGGCAGGGAGGGTAGTCGGTGGGTGGGCAAATCCAGAAATGCCCATCCTGGAGAGTCCAGTCTTCTGAAGCAATAAATGATGGGAAAAAGGAAAACATCCCAGAAAAATCCATGTTTGTTGAACGGAGCTTATTAAGAGAACTGTTCTCTTCACCACCTTTAAACCATCTATTAAATCTAGCAAAACAATACATCGTGCTGGTTTCACCAGTTCATGGAAAATACTTGTTGTTTTTGCCGTGTCTCATACACTCGGTGTGTGTGAGTGGGCGAACGGTCGTCAGTCACGACACAGACGGGTCTCTGGTCCCCCCTTAACCCCCGTCTCCCCGCAGCTCCCACACCTCCCCCCGCTCCCCCCATCGCTCCTGCCCGCGCCCCTCTCTAGTGCCAACGCCGCCACCCCCTGGCGCTGAGCTGCTGGCTTTCTTCTGCAGTCTTTCCCACTCCGATTCCTCCAAATTTATACCATCCGCATTTTCCTTCTTAGGACCAGGCTCGGGTTTTATCACCCCAAGGCGCTGAACGTCTGAACAAATCCTGCGTGGCTGCCCACTAACGTCCCAGTGCTTGGCCTGGTTACTCAGCCCCAAATCTCCCTTCTCTCTCCCCGGTCTTATTTACCATTATTTATCATCGTTCTCCTGCGATGCTCCCTTCAAACCCCCCCTGGCCTTCCCTGACATGCCGCCTTGTCTGAGCCTTGGCTGAAGCCTCTCCCTCCGTGAGAAACGCCTTCTTGTCCGTCCCCACCTTCGGAACTCCCACCCGGCCCAGTGCCACCCGCCCCTGCCCTCCTCTCCGTTTCTGCAGCACTTTCTTCCGCTTTCTTATGGCAGGAATCAGATTTGACCTTCTATGAATATCAGATTATCTGGGTAGATGACCTAATGCTTCTGTTGAAAGCAAGCTGTCCGTTCTGCAAGTACGATAAGAAATGGTTTTAAGTTAAAACACCAAATTTATTGCATAATATTGAATTATATGGACACACATAGAAAATAAACATTTCATATAACTGTATATCTTTTTTTAATCTTATGTTTATAAAGACTGAAAAACTACCGATTTAGCAATTTGAGTAAGTTTTAAAAACAAAAAGCAAAAGCAAAAATCTACAATCCTTCATTGAGATCTGATGCTGTGTCACGGTTCATAAATACTCCATTTTATATAAATAAGTCTTTTCTCTAGTTACTAGGAATTTAAAATTAGGCTTACATGGACTCTTTAATCATCTAGAATTTGCTTATCCCAGGATGAGGAAGGTTGAGCATGTCATTATTTCTGAGACAGATATATTTGATTTAAACACAATCTCCCCTAAAATCCCACTGTAAACAGACATTTTAAATTTGATAAACAAAGTTCCCTAATAAAGACTGTCCTTATGTCTTGGCAATTAGGGAAGAGGAAAAAAGAATCTGAGTAGAAATTTTGCGATTTAAATAAAAATATGAGAAAACGGACTGCATGCATCCGCTAGGAGAGAAGAGGGAAGGACGATTAAGTAACAAAAAACGGGTAAAGTGAGAAAGGGAGGGAAGGAAAGTGAGGGTGGAAGGGGGGAAGGCGGAGAGAGGACGGGACAAGAAATTTATCATTTCTACTTTTCTCTCGGACAACACGGAGACTCGACATCATCGACGCAACCTGCTCCAGGCGCGAGACGGCAGGACGGGGAGGGGCCGGTCAATTCGCCTTATCGTCACAGGCACGCGGCTGCGCTACAAGACAAAATCAGGCTGGGCTGCAACTCTCGGCTGCTCTGCGCATCTTTAGAAAGCTCTAGGATGTGGGCGCAGCCATGGGAAGGTTGCTATTCCCTCGAGAATTTTTTTTTTTTTTTTTTTAAGCAAGATGTGTTTATAAAGGCTCACAGAGATTCTCAAGAGTCCCGCCAAAGTAATGGACCCAGACTCAGCTTTTTGCAGCTGGGAGTCTCTGAAGCGGCCCCGTCCTCCTCGCGGGCCAGAGCGGGGCTGCGACAGGCCGGGTCCCGGCTGCAGGGAGGGAGGCGCTCTGCGCGCGGGTCAGGACGGACGAGCCCAAACCAGCGATGGGGCCGGGAGAGACGTCTGGGAACCGCAAGCGTGAACCCACGTCCACGCCATCCAGCAGAGGGCGACGCGCTCGCAAGAACGAGCCACGCTAGGTGGTCTGGTTGAGAACAGAAACACCTCCCATGTAAGAGCCAACTGTTTCGCCCCACCCCAAGCTCTCACTTTTCAAAAAGGCTGTTTTACTGCTCTCCAACCCCAGAAACACGTCGGCCGGGTTCAGGATTCAGAAGTCTCAACCCCCTCGGGCGATAAAAAAAAGTAGAACCCGCTCCCCGGGGTCTCTGCGCGGCGCGGGCGGCTCAGGCCAGGCTGAAGCCCTCGTAGCCGTCCAGGGCCTGCGAGAGCCGCGCGCGCAGCACCTCCTTGCTGCGGTACTGGGGCAGGTCGAGCAGGTTGTAGCAGGTGTGGGCCACCGGCAGGTACTCCTCGCCGCTGGCCGTGGACTGGATGACGATCTGCAGGCTGGCCATGCCGTAGATGGGAATGCGGTCGCTGCCCGTCAGGAACACTGCGGGAAGAACGGGCGGTGACGGCGGGCGAACGGGGCACCGCCGGCGCGACGCCCTGCGGCTCCCGCGGGAAGGGCGGCTACGTTCCCTGCCGCCGCGCGTCCAGCGGCGTCACGCTCAGAAACGCCCTCGAAAAAGAAACGGTCCCGATCACACGTTCTACGAGCTCGCGCAAAACCCGAGAGGAAGGAAATCGCCGACGGGAAAAGAGGAGCTGCCTTCGGGGGGAAGCCAGGAAGAAGGCCCAGGTCTCTGCGACCTCAAGGAACACGCTTTTTCACCTCACGTGTGGGATGCTTGCGCCACCTCGGCTGCTGAATTTCCATTTGGGGTCTGTTTGCTCTCCCTTCCCCCGTCTCCCCGTTTTCCTCAAACCAGAGAAGCTGACCCACACTTTGCAGTAGACACGGCAGTCTCGTGACCGGCACTGCGACTCGGCCAGAGAGAGACCCGCCCCGCTGTCGCTCCCTGTTCCCTGTCGCTGGAGAACTTTCTCACAGCTGGACTGCTGGGAATCGCTATAATTAAATCATTAGTGAAGAAGCGCTTTCGAATAACCTGCCGTTTCCTAAGGCTGTGATACATAAACGCTCTTGCCAAAATCTCGAGAGTTAATAAAAATCTTGGTAAGCCTAATTGGTCTCCGAACAGAAAATGCCTTTCTCCAAGGAAACCTTCAGGACCGGCCACGAGCAGGCTTCTCTTGAATGTCGCAACAGCCCTACGAGCTCACCTGGCAACCCCTGCCCTGTCATTCAATCCACGTGCCACTGCTTCTCAACCGCCAGCGTAGCCAGCAGAGGAGCAGCAAGGCTCTTTGCAAGAGTTCCCGTGCGGGAGCTCCGCTTTCGCTCATCCTTGCTTCAAGTGAGCAGCAGAATCTGGGGCTAAGTCCTGTGGTACTATAAACACGTGCCCGGTCTTACAAAGCAAGAGACTGCCTTTCGAACCCTGCTTTTTTGGTTTTACATGGATAAAAATGCTATACTATTCACTGGCTACTTTCTGACCCTGATTACACACAGGCACTAACAGAGAAAGATTCCAACTATCTTTAAAAGGCTCAACTTGTTCATGTAAACTAGACTTCATTGTCCTTTCCAAAGGTATTACCCTTCTCATATGTCATCAGCCCAGCCACAAAGGACCACATATTGTATGACTCTATTTATATGAAACATCTAGAATAGGCAAATTCATAGAGACATGAGGAATGATTCTGGGGTGATGAACGTGTTCTAAAATTGACTCTGGTAGTCTCGCAGCTCTGTGTATATGCTATTATAAAACCACTTTACATGGGCGATCTGTATGGCATGTGAATTATATCGCAGTAAAGCCGCTATAGATCATATCTCCCCAGTTCCATCTGCAGTAGATCCTTTGTAATACATTTAAAAGGCCAGAGACTGGGTGCCGCTGCTCGCACCCGCAATCCCAGCACTTGGGCATGAGGATTGCTTGAGGACAGGAGCTCAAGTCCAGCCTGGGCAACACAGCAAGACCCTGTCTCTACAAAAAATTTTAAAAAAATTAGCCAGGCATGATGGCATGCACCTGTAGTCCCAGCTACTTGGGAGGCTGAGGCAGGAGGATCGCTTGAGCCCAGGAGTTCAAGGTTGCTGTAGCTATGATGACGCCACTGCACTCTAGCTTGGGCAATAGAGCAAGACCTTGCTCAGGGACAAAAAAAAGGCTACAGAGATAAGGGAGGTTAATTGCAACAATGATTTCACTGATGTAATTCTTAAAGGAATCGCTTACATGTAAAAGAACTAATATTTTTAGAATAATTGAAAATCAGTGAAATGCTTTTCTTCCTTTCACGCAACCCCTCATGTCAGGCAACAGACATGGATTAACCACCTATGCTGTGCCTGAGATATCATGAAGACAAAAAGCGTGAATATATTTACTGTTTACCACTTAAAAGCATTAAACCTCACCTATGCAGTGTATCATCCTCTGCTACATATACGACCGAAATCTGGACAAATACTACATTGATACTATTGACACTTACAGAGAAACTTCTTCTTCTTTTCCAACGGAAACTCATGAAATGTTTCCCAAAATAGTTTCACAGTAGGATGTGCAGCTGAATAATCACCCTTGTAAATGGCAGTCTGTCCAAAAAAGACAAAAAGGGAAAATATACATCTTATAGAATATCACAGCGGACATCGTATACCGTTTGCATTTGAGGCTGAGAAACGACTACGGAGACACTGAGCCACCGCAGTCTCTGAACGAGACCAGGCTCCGGGCCCCCACCCGACTGCCGCGGCCTCGCCACCGCCAAAGGGCAGCGTCCCCAGCGCTTACCTCCTCCAGTTCCTGCCAGTTGTAGTTGCTGTTCCCCACCATCATGGCCCTCAGTTCTGAAGGCTGGAAGAGCTCAAGCACTTTGCCACCACACACCTTCAGGAAGCCACTGGAGAAGGCTGTGTACCATTCGTGAACTGAGATTTGGAAGACGTAATTCACGTAGGCATCCACAAATTCCTGCCTGCCACAAGACCAGAGAGAAATAAATACATTCAGCTCAAAGTCGTGCAGAGTTGATGAAGTTACCCTTCCCTGCTGCAGTTGAAAGTGATGGAAAATGGAATTTCGTCCAGTTCTCACAGCAGGAGGCACCCGAAGGCATCACGCAGGTTACCAGCTGCCCACCCCCGCTCTCTGTCCCCAGCCCCAGGATTCCACCAAGTGTCTCAGGGGCAGGGGAGGCCAGGTAGGAAGAGGAGGGCCCTGCCAGGTAGAAGCGTACTGCTGATTTTACCCGAGGTGCTCTAGTTTTTGTCTCATTTAACGTCCTCCTTAAAATGTAGTTGAGGAAAAAAGTAAGACCTTTTCTGCTGAAAAGAAAAAGTCTAAGACAATGGTTCCCCGAACTTCAGAAACAAAGAAAGCTAAACCACCTGATATTTGTATCCTCCCGTATTTTAAAAAGGCACCTTTATAACTCCTTTCTTATAAATCCTTTCACTGTCTCTGGAAAGAACGGTCTCAAACCATGGCTCCATGTCACCCATCAGGCAAATGCAAATGAAGACAGCAGTGAATTACCATCCGCACCCAGCAGACTGGCACAGAAATCACACAACATCAGCGATGGTGACAATGCAGGGGAACGGGGACCTCACACACAGCTAGTGGGGAGACGCCAAGAAACGATGGGAACCAAATAGAGCTACTGTGCAAATCAGTGAAGCGCAACCAAATGAGAAAGACAAAGGCTATTCATTCAGAGCTCGCTACACCGAGGGAGCCAGCCACCGTCCTGTGCTTTGGCAGAGACTCGAAGGCAGGCGGAGGAGTGGGAGAGCCGCAGGGTGGAGAGCAGGGCAGGCTCCAGGCGTGGCCCCCACTGCAGGCTGCTGCCTGGGGGAGCTGTAGGGGACTAACTAGAAGCAGGGTATCCTTAGTGATCGGCCAGGGGTGCACACTTCTCTGGCTGGTCCTAACTGGAGACAAAAATTAGAGAAGTTGCTGGTTATTAATCCAATCCTGGCCACTTGGGGGCCACTGTTACAGAAGGTACCGAGAGACATGGTGGTCAGGCCTCCTGCGAGTGACTCGGAGCAGCCGGCTTGCTGGGCTCATTGTAGATGAGAGCTTGCTTTCCCGGGCAGGAGGCTGCAGACTGCGGGTCAGAGCTCTGTTTTTATACGTGGCCTGGCCATTGTCCTTAAGTATACTCAGTCTCTTACTAGTAGGGATGTAAACCATGAATTCAGATAAAAACATTTTAGGGAAAAAAATGTTAGTATCTAGAGAAGTTGAAAATTTTTGTAAATGCCCTTTGACCCAGGGCCTACACACGCTACACACAGGTGGGTAACCCAGAGACCCCCTCACGTGATGAGTACGAGGATGTTCACTGCAGCGTTTTCTTGTAATATAGAGAGTTTAGAGAAATAAAAATAAATACCCATCAATATGAGAACAGACAAAGATGGTATGTTCACACGATCGAAACCATACGGCAGAGCACTTTAATGGAATTAACTAGATATCTATTCAAAATGAATAGAATCTCAAGAACAAGGCTGAGTGAAAACCAAATTTTGGAATGTTAAGTAAAATATGACGGCATTTATGTAAGTTGTTTTTTTTAACACTTAAAACTTTGCTACCTATCAAAGGTGGTAGCTCTGCCACTTAACAGCGTGCGACCCTTGGACAAGTTACTGAATCTTTCTATGCCTCGGTGTCTTCATCTGTAAAATGGGGAAAATGATAAGCATTAAATAAGTTAATACATGTAAAAGTGCTTAGAACTGAGGCAGGTATATAACGCTTGCTTTGCAATTGATAGCTAGTAGCGTATTATTTATGGATATGAGATTTTCCTGGAGTATGAAATGATACATGATACATATACGAGATGTGTAAGTGTACATTTTAAAAAATAAAAGCATTAACGTAAAAAAGATCAGTGTCTTAACACGCATGTTTATTATAAAAGTATAAAAACATAAAGAGGACCACTTGCTCAAGGCTTCTTGGGTGTGGCTCTCCAGACCATGGTGATACACATTCAGCTCAGAATAAACCTCTAAATTATCTTACAGGGTTTGGGTTCTTTTCCATTGACAAGATGGTACCCACCATGGGGCTCACAGAAGACTCAGGACCCCCTGAAGGAGTAGCCTAAACTTGGTGCCAGGTACCAGCACGGCCACCTTGGGCCCTCAACCCCACGCTTCTCCTTGGGTGGAACTTGGAAGTCCTCCCAAGCCCCAGACCTCATGATCTTGGTTGACAGTCCTGGTTTATTCTGAGCTGTTGGTTCTTTTCCTAGAAGTTCTTGTTTGGGATCCTAATTTTCATTTGGGGATGTATTCTAAAGGGTCTTCTCCATTGCTTTTTCCTCCCCAAATTAATCTCAATTGGCTTCTCTGTGCACTTGCAAAGGATGAAACCAAATCTTCCTGTTCGTAGGTAAATTAGAGAGCGAGTTCCTCAGCTCTGAAGAGAAAGGGCATTTTACTCCTCCCAGCAGAAAAGCACAGCTGGGTGACCAGGGGCCTGAGTGGGAGTGTCTGGGGTGACTCCCCATGACTCGAAGTGGCCCCACAGGGAACACCCCAACAAAATTAATTGAAAGAAAACTCATACAGGAAACAAACACAAGAGCTGGTCACTTGGCATTTTGAGCCCTCTCAGAGGTGGTAGACCTCCCAAAACAGAAACCAAGACATGTAAGCGGGGGCGGACACTCAGAGGTGAAACACTGCAGAGTCTCGCTCAGAATCAGCGCACTCTGATCCACTGCAACGAACTCTAGGCTACAGTTCGGTTCCTTCTTTTAAAGGACAGCAGGAAAGCCGGGCGTGGTGGCTTATGTCTGTAATCCTAGCACTTTGGGAGGGTAAGAAGATCGCTTGAGGCCCGGAGTTCCAGACCAGCCTGAGCAAGACCCTGTCTCTAAAAAAATTAGAAAAATTAGCGGGGTGTGGTGGCACGTGCCTGTCGTCCCACCTACTTAGGAGGATCACTGGAGCCCAGGAGCTGAGGTTGCAGTGAGCTATGACGACACCGCTGCACTCTACCCTGGGCCCTGGGCAACAGGGCAAGACCCTGTCTCAAAAAAAAAAAAAAAAAAAAAAAGGAAATAAATCCTCTAAAAATGAGGAAAGACAAGGAAAATGACCCCCTTGGGGAGCCCCAGCTGGTTTACAGCACCCCTACTTGCGAGTGTTTGTGTAAACGGAAAGGTCTGAGGGCATGCCAGGTTTTCTAAGACTCCAGCTGGTTATGGCCAATTCTCGTGCACATGTTTTAACTGATGGGCAAATTACATCAAGAAAAGTTCAGAGTTCAAACGGTTGATGTGCCACTATAAAGTTAAAATGTCGAGTCTCTTAAGCTTTCTACTTTCTTTTCTGCCTACTCTGAACCTACTTTTTCTACGGATGCTGAGATAAAATTAATGTTTGTAGTATTACTAATTCAAGGCTACTTGGAGATTGTGCAGCCAGTTCTAGCTAAAATGTAAACATTGAAAACTCATTTTAAACTGAAGGGAAAAAGGATAAAAGGAGTTTTTTTTTAAAAAAAAATCAAACTGCCATAGAACGCTTTACCCAAAACTTTGGTCTGCAGGCTTTATTAGACTGCCTACCAGGACAAGTAAAGTTTAGCCATGTGAAGAAGTTCCAATTTTATCAGAAGTAATTGGGATCCAGTTGTCTTGTAAACTGGTGAGTTTGTATTACCACTGCATGGCTAGAATTATGAGGTAAAAGTTATTGGAACTTTGTGTGCATGTGAGTGTATGTGTTTAGATGTGTCTACATGGTACCAGACTAGGTTATACACAAGGGAGCACTCATAAAATAATTAAACAAATCCCAATGCTTTTCTAGTTCACGTGAATTTAGTAATCTTTGGTAAATAAGCTGGGATATTTTTTTAAAATATTATTGGTAAAATGAAAATTAAAATGTCTTTGAATTGTCCGCATACATTTTTGCCTGGGTTTAGTGGTCATTTTTATGTTCATAAGGTATCAGGGTTTGACATAAATGCTATAAAACTATAAACGCAGCCAAAAACAAAATGATCTGTGTTTGTGTGATTTTTGATATACAAGACTAATTTGATATTGTTGTTTTAACGTGAACAGCTAAATCTCCTGAGTTATTGACAGAAATACCCATGTGTTTAACTTAAAAGTTCTTACTTAGGTAAAAATGTAAATAAAAATAAATGTCAGTAAATTGACATAAGGAAACCATCAGGGAAATAGGAGCACCAGAACAGAAACTTATGATCGACGGTTTATGAGGATATTTTGGTTTCAGTCTCTTTATCCTAGTTGTAGATACAGCTCCTTCCACTGATTTCAATGTCTGTGGTAAGGTACATGGAAAATCTGTGTCTGACTCACTCTATCATCTGACACTAACAGTATTGTTACAGATTTAAGGCAGCCCTAGGAGCTGTAGTTGCAGGAGGCTTCAGTTTTTCCCCTTGGTCTTGCCCACTCTTGACTTGTTCTACTCTTCGCAAGCGAGCTGGTTATGTGTACACTGTGTTGACACAGCAAAGTCCTATGCATAGGAAAATCTGAAAAAAATCCCTAAACTGTCCATTTTCATATAAGTAATTTATTTTAAGATGAACAAGGTGGTTGTTCTTAGAATTCGAGGAAAATCTCAGTACGGTCTTACTCCTTGGAAGTATTACATATACTCAAATTTACAGTCAAGCTGGAAAATGTTTTAGGACTATTTAGATTCTTTTTTAAAAATATAGTGTCTGCTTAGAAAATAGATTGTTTTTAAAGTAGCTTAATTTTGATCCTTATGTGAAAAAAAAAAACATGTTACAACTTTGTGTCACTGCTTGAGGTAGTAAGGATTGGTATCAAAGGTTTGTTCAGTCTACAGTCAAGTGATACGTCGATGGGGCTCAGAAAACAGTACCCTAAAATGTAGACCTCAGAAGCAAAAGTTCTCTGACTCCCCTTTGCCCTCCTTCCTCTCGTCCCATTCTTTCCCAAGTCCAGCCTTAGAAACCCGTATCCCTCTTACGCCAAGGCAGGTTATAAAAGCCATAACTCTTTCCAGAAAGCCAGCCATAAAACCTACAATTATTCTATGTAAAAACTGGCCATAAAAGTAATGATCTGACCTAACTTGTTTAACTGTAAGACCTCCATTCCAGAAAGGGCCCTGCTGACATGCCACAGGAAGGAATGCACGTTCAGAGAGGCCAAACAGAATCTAGACAGAAGGGCCTCTCTCAGTTCCTCTGCTCTGCCTGTTAGCATTCGATTACGCCCTTTTGTCCAATCGTATTTCTACACAGCTGTCCACACTTTGTTGAACCTAAGCATTAAAATGCACAATTACCCCTTTATCATTGAATTTGCATGATTAAGGCTCCCATGTATGCATGTTAAAATAAATCTGTAAATTTTCCTCCTTTAATCAATCTGCCTCATATCAGTGAGTTTCAGCAAACCTTTATGGGGACAGGGGCCTTTGGTCCCTACAGTTTGGCAAAACTTTGGAGGACCAGGGGCCTTTGATCCCAACAATGGCAATAGATTTTATTCTGGAATGTTCTGGAAGGATCCAATTAGTTAACATTTTTAAACAAGATATGTTCTAAAACTTTTACTGTATTTGCAAAACTTAGAAAAGATGTTACATTGTTCAGAATAGCAAGTGTTACTAGAACGCTGATGTTGTTTTCTTAGTAGGTTTTTTGAGTTTAAAAGTAATAATTAGTACTATATTTTGATTCCTGGTCTGTGTTATATATCTACTTCACAGGCTGTAAAAAATGGTTAACAGAAAATAACTTAAAATGATAACTGGGATCTAAGTATTCTGCCTCCCAGCTGCACTGGTGCTAAAATTACAGGTTTTCTTCACCCTGTTCCTTTTAGGAGCTCCACCCTAAAGGCAGTAGTCGAAAGGACAGCCTTGCTAATAAACTATCTAACAGAGAAAAATAAACTATCTAACTTGCTGTTGCTAAGATTAACCACAGGGACCTTAAGATTAATCACATGGGCTGTAACTTACTGTGTTTGAAAATTAACTTCCCACAGAGAGTGTTTTTACAGCATTTGAAAAGAGCTGAGCGGACAGCAAGGGAGCGTAAAGCCTCCTCCTGACATCTGCCAGACCAGACTGGCTAAGCAAGTGGTCTGAAGTTCTCGATGTTCAGGCTTTCTTTGAACTTGCTAGACATCCTGACCTTCATTCTGCCTGCCACGTGTTACTCCTTAGCCCTGCATCTCTGCCACTGTCTTCACTTTCCAGATGACGTTTCTCTTTCATCTCTCCCTGTTGGGCCTCCTTCTTCTTCTCTGTCTCCACCACTCTTGCCCAGCCGCACTTACTCCAGCTGGCTGCTCCAAGCTCCCTCCCCGCCTGTGCACCAGCTCCCTCTTCGGGAGGTTGCTGGGTCAAAAGGCATTCTAAATTACTCAGAGCCAACATCCAAGAATCCAGCCCTTTTCCTTCCATGACTATCTGAGGCCATTCGTCTCTTTACTAACGTAGATTCTAACGCCAGGGAGGGGAAAACTACCTGGGCAATGTACTGCAGCTCCCGGTCAGCTCCCGACATTCGGCTTAAAGTCCAAAAACTTGAGAAAGGGCCTCAGACTCCACAAGTGGAGCTTTAAACCTGGCCTTCGAGGTCTTTAATAACCAACGTGAGAAAAGGAGAGAGGAAAAGAGGGGGAGCAGCAGTGGGCCCCAAGAGCAGCAAGAAGTTTTCCAAATGGTGGCTACTGCTGTAGAAAGAGCCTTTCAAAGAGTTACGCTGGAGGCTCAGGCGGGAAGGCACCAGGACCACGTTCTTCTCCAGGAACTGAGCCCTCCTTCCACTACAACCAGCTGGGTCACTACAGTAAAAACGCCCAGGCAGGGGCTCCCTGGGACTGTGCCCTCTCTGCAAGACGGAGGGAAGCAGGAGTGCCCTCTCCTTAAAAAGGGGGACCAACTCGCCTTCTGGAACCGGGGGGCCCCCCTGAGCCAGCATCTTCCACACCCACAGACCCTCTAAACCCGCTTCAGTCTGATGGACAGACCCCAGCTTCACAAACAGCTTCACCTCAGGACATTGAGATGACTCAGCCTTCGGTAACTCTGTCACGGGTAAGCAGATCCATTTTCTGAGTAATATCAGAGCCATTTACTCTGCTCTTGCTGAATTTTCAGGACCTCTATCTCCCTCCCAATCTCCGTCATCGCAGTGGAAGGTGAAATACAAAACGCCCTGTGTGCTCCATGGCCCCTCTTCCCACTGGGAGATCAGGTCTTTGCTCACGTCTTTCCTAGCACTCCCCAACGGCCCTGCCCTTCCTGGGAAAGATCTTATGGTTAGGTTAAACACCCGAATCCTTTTAACCTTGCAGACATCCTTTCTCAGGCTCCTGGGAAAAGCTTAACTGGGACTTTACAGGCAACTTTTTTCCTTCCCTTGCTATGCTCTGTGCTTTCAAAATAAAACCTTTTGGCCTTGTTTCACCTAAAAATGTCTACTTCTGTCTATATGTCTGTATGTTTGTGTGTAAAAAGGTTAAATAGAAAGGAGAATAATATTGTATGAAGAAGGATCTTGTGTGGAAAATTTTTTTGTCCTAAAATAACAATAAGCTACTAAATCTTTAACAAGCCTAAGGCTACGCAAGACAAAGCTTAATCCACACCTGCAGGCCATTGATTTATTTAACAGATCATGTGAGTTTCAGCAAATGTCTGGTAACTTGTCTCTAATTAATAGACTTCCTTAACTTAAAACCTTCCAAGCCTTCAGACAAAGCTTCGTTTCTTTAACCAATTATAAATCGAAGAATCTTTAAACCCATTTATAACCTGTAATGCCTCCACTTCGAGATGTCCTGACTTTTCAGGCCGAACCAATGTACGTCTTCCATGTATTGATTTATGATTTTATGTGTAATTCCTGGCTCCCTAAAACATACCAAACTAAACTGTAACCCAACCATGGCAGGACCCTTGCTCAAGGCTTCTTGGGTATGGCTCTCTGGACCATGGTCACACACATTTGGTTCAGAATAAACCTCTTTAAATTAACTTTTGAAAAAATACATGAAGAATACACGTCAAATTCATAATAAGAATTGTATCTGTGTAAGAAGAATGGAAGAGGAGAATGGGATTAAGGATATATACAAAAAGAACTTCAATAGTATCACTAATTTTTTCTCTTATTAAAAAATCTGAAGCAAATACTACCTGTTTACTCTGGATCATACATACAAACATATTTGTCATATTATTCTTTGAAGTTTTCTATATTTTTTATTTAAAAAAAATTTTTTTTAATCTAACATCTTGAAGATAAATAGTTACCACTTGTCAATCCCTACAATACAATACTTCATAAAACTAAATTTGAACTCTTGGGTTTCCTGCGAACACACTTTTTACACGGTCGCCCTCTACACCAGTAACTAACCACCATATGTCATAATACAGTAGGTAAGTGGGGCAAACAGGGGCTCGAATTCAGGGTCTGCCTCTCTTCTCATTTTAAAAATGGGGTAAGTGTTCAAGCTTTAAAATAAAGCCACTAATGTAAAAAGATTATTGTACCTATTAATCATGGATGCTGAAAGTTTCTCACTGCATACGACGCACTACTTTCCTGAAATCCATTACACGAAGCTAATATTTTTCTGGTACAATAGCACAGAGAAGCACCATCAAAATGATTTTTTATTACAGACTGTAATGGTTAATTTTGTATGTCAACTTGGCTAAGCTATGGTACCCAGTTGTTTGGTCAAACACCAGTCTAAAGTTTATTTACACTGTGAAGGCTATTTTTTAGACAGGATTAACATTTAAATCAGTACACTCTGAGTAAAACAGATTAGCCTCCATAATGTGGGAGGGTGTCATCTAATCAGTTGAAGCCTCAGGAGAAAAAAACCTGAGATTCTCCCAAGGAAAAAGGAATTCTGTCTCCAGACTGCCTTTGGACTCAACACTCATCGCAGTATCAAACTCCTGCCAGAATTTCCAACCTAACAGCCTGCCCTGCAGATTTCAGCCTTGCTAACCCCTACAATCATGTGGACCAATTCCTTAAAGTGAGTCTCGGTCTCTCTCTTTCACCCCATCTCAACACACACACACACACACACACACACACACACACACGCATGCATCCTATTGGTTCTACTTCTCTGGAGAACCTTACATACAGATTTTGGTACCAGGAGGTGGGGTGCTACAATAGCAAATACCTAAAAATGTAGGAGAGACTTTGGAATTGGGTGTAGGTAGAGCCTGGAAGATTTTGAAGAGCTTCACAGTAAAAGCCTAGATTACCTGGATGAGAATGTTGTAGAAATATGGACGTCAAAGGAGACTCTGGAGAGGGCTCAGAAAGAAAAGAGGACAGTTGGAAAGAAAGTTTCTGTTGTCTTAGAAAATACATATACTGTCATAAACAGAATGTGGTCTCAGAAGTATCAGATGGAAATGAGGCAGACATTTTCAGAAACTGGAGGAAGGGCAATCCTTGTTATAAAATGGCAGAGAACTTGGCCCAGTTGTTTTCTAATGTTTTGTGGAAAGGAGAATTTGCAAGCAATAAAGGTGGATATCTAGCTGAAGAGATTTCTAAGCAAAGTGTGAAAGATATAGTCTGGTTTCTCCTTGCTGCTTTGAGCAAAATACAAGTGGAAAAAGATAAACTGAAATGGGAACCATTAAGCAGAAACCAACTAGAACTTGAAAGTTTGGAAAATTTTCAGCGCCTCCAGATAACATGCTCTGTAAACAGGACCAAGGGTGTAGGCGAACGACAGTATGCTAAGGAGATTAGGCAATGTGACTCATGGTTCTAATCAACCACCTCAGCAGACGTCAGGAAGGGAGATCCAATTATATAGGAAAGATCATCTTTTGTCTCATCGCTTGAATCATGCCTGCGAGGCCAACAAGGTTTCTGAGAATTTCATACTAGCAGAAACACTGACATCTCATATTAAAGGAGATAATGGGACAAAACAAAGGCAGGCTGTTGGACTTCTGGGATTCTATTGGCAGGAAATGAGCTGGCAGAGCTATCTGGCTGTGAACAAGTATTATCTTTCAAAAAACAAAAAAAGGAAAGAATGACCCTGAAGATGGTTCAGAGGCCCTCAGGGCTGCCACTGCACCAGAGGTGTGAGGCCACCACCTCAGCGGGCCCAGAGGGTGGGGCCCCCTCCCCAATGGGCTAGAGGACAGAACATGGAGCTAAAGAGGCTCCCTAAGCCTTCTCAAGCCTTAGAATCCAATGGAATTTTCCCTGCTAGGTTTCAGACATGCTGGGACCCCATGACCCCTGTCGTCCTGATTTCTCCCTATTCGCATGGAAATGTCTGTCCTATACCTGCCCCGCCCCACTGCATTTTGGAAGCAGGTAACTTGTCTAATTTCACGGGTTCACGGTTGTAGAAGAATTTTGACTCAGGCTGAATCATACCTTGAGTCTCGCCCACACTTGATTTGAATGATATTTAGATGAAGAATTAGTCAGTGTTCTCTGGAGAAACAGAATAGGACATGTACGTGTGTAAGAGATTTGCTATAGGGAACTGACTCATGCAATTATGGAAGCTGACAAATCCCAAGATCTGCAGTTGGCAAGCTGGGGACTCAAAACTACAGTTCCAGTCCAAAGGCATTAAAAACCAATGTTCCAGCTCACAGGTAGGTGGTCGGGCAGGAGGAGTTCCCTCTTACTCAGCAGTTTTGCTTTATTCAGGCCTTGGACTGATTGGATGAAGCCCGCCCACATGAGGGAGGGCAATCGGCTTTACCCAGTCTCCTAATTCAAGTGTTAATCCCATCCAGAAACAAGCAGAATTAACATTTGCCCAAGTATCTGGACATCTCACAGCCTAGTCAACCTGACGTCAAATTAACCATCACGGATGAGATTTTGAACAGAAGAGTTGATGCCGGAATGAGTTAAGATTTTGCGGGACGTTGGAATGGGGTGAACGTATTTTGCATGTAAGAAGGACATACATTTTGAGTGGCTGGTGGGTGAGACGTTATAGGCTGAATTGGGTCCACATCAAATTCATATGTTGAAGTCCTAACCCAAAGTACCACAGAGGTGTGACTTTTATTTGAAGATAGGGTCTTTACAGACGTAACCGAGCTAAAATGAGGCGATTAGGGTGAACCCTAATCTGATACGGCTGGCGTCCTAATAAAACAGGGAAATTTGGACACAGAGATACACACAGAGATGATGTGAAGAGACACAGGAAAAAGACAGTCAGCTACAAGGCAAGGACAGAGGCTTGGAACAGAGCCCTCCCTCACAACCCTCGGAAGGAACCGACCCTGCCCAAACCTTGATTTTGGATTTCTAACCTCCAGAACTATGAAATGATAAATTCCTGCTGTTATTTCTGCGGCACTTTGTTGCAGCAGCCCTAGCGAACTAACACGGAGACTCTCACTTCTACACGTCAATTAACGTTACTCTCAACATATTCTTTCCTTTAATACTAATTAAGAGGACGTAACATCAACAAGAGGGCTGATGAGAAGCCCCCCAGAGCACCAGAGTGCATTGGAGGTGTAAGAGAAACCCGGGTGAGAACAAACACTCAGGCTAGCCACGTGGAGAATTAGAGGAAACGGGAGGCCTACACCACCCCCTCCCCCAACGGGGATCAGCTGGGAACCAGGAGCAGCTTGTCCCAATGGCGAGAACACAGCAAGAGGATCCCAGCAACACCTCGGACACCTACAGATCTTAGCACTGGGGTCCCCTGAGACCTCACAGGCACTAGGCCCAGCTGAGGGAGCTGTCTAGAGTCCATAGCTGTGCTGCCCCCAGAGAAGGGGCAGAGCTCTGCTCCGCCCCATGAGGCCCGCCCGGCCGCTGCACCAGCCATCTTGGAACTCAAACTATGGCTGGAGTGTGTCTTGATCTGGGGGTGAGTAGCCACAGCTTCCCTGTATTCCTGAGGCCAAGCCACCACTGAACCACCCCCGTCCAGTGGACCAACATCCCCAGGTTGAGCTGTGACCACCTGTTCCCCTCGTCCCCATGAGGCCAACCAGAGGTGGAACCACTCCACCTTCCCTTCCCCCTCCCCCTTTGGGCCAGAGCCGAGGTGGCACCCTGCCTCCTCCTCCCTGGCGCCTAAGTTGAAGCAGTGCCCTACATCCCAGCAAACAGTGCCGTGGCCATCCAGAGTGGTCACACACCCCAGTACCTAAGCTGAAGTGACGCATTTCATCCCAGGGTAATGGTGCCCAGTCTACCTGGAATAGTCATGTCCCCCAGGCCTGAGCTGAAGTGGCATATCCTGTCCTGGGGAACTGGTGACCTGGCTGATCTGAGCAACTGGCATCCCAGGCCTAAGCTGACATAATACTCCATGTCCCAGGGAAACAGAGCAGTGGCTGACCTGAGACAATCCTCCCTACAGGCCAAACGACTCCAGTACCCTGTTTCCCTGAAGCTGGACTAGTCCCCTAGAGCCTGAGCTGCTGAGACACCCCTCTCCCTGGGGAGCGAAGTCGTCACTCTGCTGTTCCCTGCTTCCCCCAGGGCCTAAACAATAGCTGTGCTCTGCCATTCCGGGGCACGTGGTGCTGCTGTGCCTAGCCTCGCAAAGGCTGGCACATGACTAAGCCTCACCATCACAGGGACTAGGGTCACGACTACACAGTGCCTCATCCCCTGGGACCCAAGTTGCCACTGAGCCCTGTTGGTTCAGGTTCCTAAACTGCAGCTGTACCTACCCTGCTCCGCAGGCCCAAACCCTCAGAGCACCCCATCTTTCCCAGCGTCAGGCTAGAGCCGTGCCCTGTGCCCCCAGGGTAGAATCACAGCTATAACCCGGCCCCCTGGGCCTGAGGTGCTAAGAGGTGCCTCAGAGTCACAGATCCTGCTTCTGTGGGCAACCTATATCCAAGTCTGCCACAGAGAGTGAACCTGCCCTCCAAGACCTTGAACCTAGAAACTCAGCCCCACAGCCACTCTGAGCACTTACACCTAAAACCCAGCACCACTGTAGATTTTTGTAGGTCATCTCAGACCTGGCACCAAGAGGGATCCCCTTGGCTAAGCCTCACCATTATGGGGAAAATGAGAATAAGACCCCAAAAGCCCTTGACACTAAGGACATGAACAATCTGTGCTGCTGCCACCACCATACACTTCTACAGCCGAGGCCACTGAAGTGCCCACCATTATTGCTGACATTGAAAGCAGCTCAAGAGGCTATACCAACATAACTGTCTGGAAACAAGAGTTACCACACACTTTCCAACCAGCACGATAAAACTCAACTACAGGTAAAAGGCTGTTTCTACAAAAGCCACTCTAGAAAGTTTGGGAGAGGTGATTGGTCCACCAGATGCACAGTCATCAATGCAGGGACACAAGAAACATGAAAAAAAAACACAGATATATGATACCACCAAAGGAACATAATAACCCTCTAGTAACAGACCCTAATGAAAAGGAAATCAATGAATTACCAAAAAAGAAAGTAAGAATAATGGTCTTAAGGACATTCAAGACACAAGAAAATACAGACAATTCAATGAAATCAGGAAAACAATTCATGAAATGAAGAAGAAATTCAACAAAGAGATTGAAATCATTAAAAAACCCAGAAATCCTGCAGCTGAAGAATTCAATGAGTAAAATTAAAAAAATAAAATAGAGAGCTTCAATAGCAAACTTAAGCAGAAGAATGACTCTCTGAACTATAAGATAGGTCATTTGAAATTACCCAGAGGAAAAAAATAAGAATGAAAAACAGTGAAGAAAGTCTACAAGACTTCTGAGACATCATTAAGTGAATATTTGTATTATGGAAATTCCAGAAGGAGAAGGAAAGGGAAAAGTGCAGATTATGTATTTAATGACATAATAGCTGAAGGCTTCTACATCTGGGGAGAAATACAGACATCCAGATACAGGAAGCTCAAAAGTCCCCAAACACATTCAACCCAAAAAGGCCTTGCCAAGGAACATTATAGTCAAATTGTCAAAAACTGAAAACAAAGAATTCTAAAAACAGCAAGAAAAAAGCATCAAGTCACATATAAGAAAACATCCATTAGACTAGCAGTAGATTTCTCCACAGAAACCTTACAGGCCAGGAGAGAATGAGATTATATATTCAAAGTGCCAAAAGAAAAAAAAAAATGCCAGTCAAGAATACTATGCCCAGCGAAGCTATCCTTCAGAAATAAGGAAGAAATAAAGTCTTTCCCAGACAAGCAAAATCTGAAGGAGTTCATCATTACTAGACTAGCCTTATAAAAAAAAATACCGGAGGGAAACCTACATCTGGAAGTGAAAGGACAATAATCACTATCATTAAAACATGCAAAACCACAAAATAGTAGACACATAAAGGAGAAAGAGAAAAGAATCAAACCTTATCACTATAGAAAACCACCAAACCACAATGATAAACAATGAGGGAGTAAGAAACAAAGGATACGCAAAACAACCTGAAAACAATTACCAAAATGACAGGAGTGAGCCCTGACCTATCAATAATAACCATGACTGTAAATGGATTAAATTTGCCACTTAAAAGATACAGACTGGTTGCATGGATTAAAAAAAAAAAGACCCCACTATATGCTGCCTACAAGAAACCCACTTCCTCGTAAAGACATACAGACTGAAAGTGAAGGGATGAAAAAAGATATGTTAAGCATATGAGAACCAAAAGCAAACAGGAGGAGCTATACTTACATAAAATAGACTTTAAGTCAAAAAAGCATAAAAAGAGACAAAGGCGGCCATTATATTATGATAAAGGGATCAATTAAGCAAGAGAATATAACAATTCTAAACATACATGCAACTAGCACCAGAGCACCCAGCTATATAAAATAATATTTAATAGAGAGACTCCAATATAATAATATGCGAGGACTTCAACACTCCATTCTCAGCATTGGACAGGTCGTCTAGACAGGAAATGAACAAAGAAACATTAGATTTAAATTGCACTTTATACCAAATGGATCTAACAGACATTTACAGAACATTTTGTCCAACGGATGCAGAATACACATTCTTTTCATCAGCATATGGAACATTCTCCAGGAAAGAACACACATCAGTCCACAAAACCAGTCTCAATAAATTTAAAAGAACTGAAATCATACCATATCTTTTAGCAGACATCATAGTATCCACCATGCTATAACACACCATACCAGAAAATCATCTTTTCTGACTACAATGGAATAAAATTAGAAATCAATACCAACGGAAACTTTCAAAATTGTATAAATACATGAAAATTAAACATGCTCCTGAATGACCAAAAAAGGGTCAACGAAAAAATTACGAAGGAAATCAGAAAATTTCTTAAAACAAAAATTGAAATATACCAAATCTATGGGATACAATAAAAACAGTATTAAGAGGGAAGTTCATAACAATACACACCTCTATCAAAAATGTAGAAAGATTTAAAATAAACAACCTAAAAATGCATCTCAAGGAAGTAAAAAAGAAAAAAACACATCCAAAATTAGTGGAAGGAAAGAAATAACAAAGATCAGAGCAGAAATAAACGAAATTGAGACCAAAAAAATACAAAAGATTGACAAAATGAAAATTTGTTTTAAAAATACAAACAAATTCAACAAGCCATTAGCTGGACTACCCACTAATAAAAGAAAAATACCCAAATAAATAAAATCAGAACTGAAAAAGAAGACATTACAACTGATACCACAGAAATACAAAGGATCATTGGAGACTACTATGAACGACTATACGCCAGCAAATTGGAAGACACACGTGCACTTACGGGCACACATGGACATACTTCACATGCCCACAACACACACATTCATACACACGCACTCACACTGACATGTACACATACAAACTCACACAGTCAGACACACACACACACACACACACACACATGCTTTGTTCCTCAGCATTTCCATGGAGATAAATCATGTATACATGAACTAAGCAGGTCAACCAAAATATGCATCATGAAATATCCAATCTGATGCAAATTACAGGAAACCAAAAACCATACATGCTTAAATAATCGTGGTCTGAGCCATTAGGTGTCCTTGGTTATTCTTTATCACTCTTCCAGCACCTGTTTCCTTTGTTGTAGTTCAGCACATGTTCATTTTAAAGGTTCTACAGTTCTGGGTGGGATTTACTCACGAACACATGCAAGAACCATCCCTACTACACGTCCTGCCCAGGACTCGAAGAAACGCTCAGATGAGATACTTTGGAAGGCTGACGTGCTGCTTCAGCAGGTAGGGCTCAGGTGCCAGACTCACAGGCCATTATTAGGAACCAACCAGAACTCCTAGATGTGCTGCATCTTCCCAGCTCGTAGGCTTTTCTGTCCCTGGACCCTCAAATACTATCCAATCCCACCCCCGATCTGAGGCTTCCCCTACTCCATTAAAGGGTACAGATTGATGGGCCAGTCATAGAAAAAAGCCATCCCCTCAAGGTTAAAAGTCTCTGACTCAAAACAGACCCCAGACTCCCACTACTGCTGCTGCTGTTAGATGACCAAACAAAAGACACCTAAAAAAATGCAAAAGAAGAGAAAGTCCAGAAATAGACCAACACATATAATGTCAACTGATGTTCGAAAAATTTGCAAAGGCAATTCAGTAGAGAAAGGATAGTGTTTTCAATAAATGGTGCTGGATCAACAAAACAACATATGCAAAACAAACAAAAAACCTCACGCCTATACAAAAGTCAGTATGGATCATAGCCTAAATGTGAAAGCCAAAATTATAAAACTTCTAGAAGAGAATGTAGGTAAAAACCTTTATAGACTTGGGTTTGGCAGAGATTTCTTAGACATGACACCAATAGCACAATCCATAGACGAAAAATTAATAAGATGGACTTCATCAAAATTTTAAAATTCTGCCTTTTGTAGACACTGTTACAAAAATGAAAAGACAAACCACTTACTGAAAGGAAATATTTGCAAGATACATATCTCACATAGGACTTGCATCCAGAACATATAAAGAACATTTAAAACTCAGTAAGAAAGGAAAAAACCCAATTTAGGAACTGAGGAAAAAGATCTAAACTGACATTTATCAAAGATATAACAATGGCACATAAGCACGTTGGGAAATATTCAATATCATTAATCATTAAGGATACCACTGCATAGCTATTAGATTAGAAAAGAAACCTGACAATACCAAATGCTAGTGAAGACAAGAGCAAATACTGTCACAGCTGTAACTCTCATGCATGGTTGGTATGAAAGCAAAATTACATAGCCATGCTATGGTTTGAATGTCCCATCCAAATCTCCAAATGTTGAAGTGTGATTCCCCAATGTTGGAGGTGGGAGATGTTTGGGTCATGGGGGTGGAATCCTTAGGAACAGATTAATACCCCCCTGGGGAAGCAGTGAGTTCTTGCTCTTTTAGTTCCTGTGACAGCTTGTTGTTAAAGAGAGTCTGGAACCTCACCTCTCGCTCCCTCCCTCGCCATGTGATCTCTGTGAATGCCGGCTCTTCTTCTCCTTCTGCCATGAGTGAAAACGGCTACAGACCCTCACCAGATGCCCAATCTGGAACCTTCTGGCCAGCAGAATAGTAAGCTTAAAAAAAAATCTCTTTTCTGT